>PVLC010041716.1:0-13260 GCA_004027655.1 Graphiurus murinus | reverse complement strand
CTAAGTTGCTGAGGCTGGCTGTGAACTTGCAGTCCTTCTATCTCAGCCTCCCAAGGATTGGGATTACAGGTGTGCACCACCACGCTCAGTTGAATATAAATTTTTAAACTTACCTATTTTCTCTTTCCCTTGTTTCCTCCAAACCCTGGAGGATCTGATCCTACACACTCTCTCTCTAGGTCATTAATTGTGACATGAAAATCTGCATTCTGCATGCATACAAATGGAGATATCCAAAACTAGTTGTACAATAATGAGGTCATGCCCAAGAACTGAGGACATGTCAGGGCCAGAACTCCTGCTTCCTTTTTTTTTTTTTGCAGTACTGGGGATTGATCTCAGGGGCATTCTACCTTCGAGCTATACCCCAGCCCTATTTTTTATTCTTTATTTTGAAACAGGGTCTCACTAAGTTGCAGAGGACCTCACTAAGTAGCTGAGGCTGGCTGCAAACCCGGATCCTCCTGTCTCAGCCTCCCAAATGCTGGGATTACAAGCGTGCGCCACCATGCCCAGCTATTATTATTTTTTAATGTTGGTAACTCCACTGTTTCTAAGAGTGAAATGACTTCAAACAGCTTGTGGAATTGGTATCCTACAGTATTTGTCTTTTTGTAACTGAGTGCTTTCACTGAACATAGGTGTCCTCAAAGAATGGCCATGTTGTAGCATGTGACAGGATTTCTTCTTCTTGAAGGCTGTATAATTTTCCCTTGCATCTTTATACCACATTTGTTTCATATATTCATTCATCAGTGGACATCTATGTTGCTTTTGCCCCTTGGCTATCTGGTTAAATGCTACTGTGAACATGGGTGTACCTGGCATCAGAGTTTTTGTTATTATTGTTCTTATTTTACTAGGGATGTAACCTAGGAGCATTCTATCTTTGAACTACATCCCCAGTCCACTTTATTTTTTTTATTTTGAAACAGGGTCTCACTATATTACCATGTGCTAGCCTCAAGTATGGGATCCTCCTATCTCAGCCTCCCAAGTACTGGGATTCCAGGCCTGAGCCACGACGCTGGCATGTAGCATCTGCAGTTGTTAAAGCTCTCCAGGTGCCTCTAATATGTAGGTGGGATCAAGAGCTAGCTACTCCTCTAAGATATCCTAAAGACCTTCACGCTTAGAAATAGGAGGCAGCCATCTCAAAACTGTGACATTTGGATGCTTGGAAATAGGGGACATTTAATTTTGTGTGTATTCTAAGACTATCAACAGACCCCAAAGCAAGCTCCGTCAAAGAAGCTGAGTGGTTCCTTTGAACCAGGATCTCTGCAGACAAAAAATACTGACACTGTGGGAAGGAGGCTTCTCCCCTCTCCATGGGAATGAGTTCTCTGCTGGATGGATGGTGCTCAGGAGAGATGACAGTGTGTGCAGGCTGATGAGCCTGGTCCCAACCTCAGCTCCTCCAGCTTGTCAGCCATGTCTCTCCTTGAGCCCTCTCGGCATTGCCCCCTCCACTGTGAAACAGGTTCAGTCGACATAAAGAAACCATTTAGGAGCTGAAGTGAAGTAGCTCTGCCTAAGCAAAGGCGATGTTCTTGTGATTGAAAAGACAACCGTGAGTCACGAACTTCTAACTTTGAAAATGCCCATATGATTCAAAATACAGGTGATGTGTCCTCTCCACAAGGGACTCATCATCAAACTGAAGAAAAAGTCAGGTATGGTGGCCTGTAATCTCAACACTTGGGAGACTGAGATGGGAGGATCATAGGTTTGAAGCCAGCCTCAGCAACTTAACAAGATCCAATTTCTAAATATGAAACCGGGTGAGGGGTGTAGCCAGAGGCACAATGCCTTTGGGTTCAATCCCCAGGATCTACCAAACAAACAAAACAAAACAACAACAAAATCGGAAGCCAGCAAAGACTATCTCATAGCCCCCTCTTTTTGATAGCCCCCCAGAATTATTTATCAGATTACTGATGAAATGAGAAGGCTGTCATTATTTGGGTGTCTTACTTGAGTTTTCTCTCACTTAAAGATATTGCACTAACAAAATTTGAGCAAAATATTCAAAACAGAGCTTTTTTTTTTTTTTTTCCAGGAATGGAAAAAATTCTAAATTTGCCTATCATTTATGGGTGTTTTAAAGAAAATCATGATCTTATATTACGGAGAAGAAATATCAAGAGAGAGACTACTGGAAATATCACTGGTATAAAACTACATCCCCATCATGGAGCTGAGAGATTCTTAGCCATGCACATTTATTGGGCATCGAGTGACTAATTCATTCAATCAGTCATTCAGTGTAGGTTATTCGCACACTCTCTCTGGGCCAGGGTTCAAGTTAGGCTGAGTTAAGCAAGGATGCTCATTTTCAGGAGCTCAGAGTGTGCAAGAGGATGGCAACCACCAAGGGTGGTGTGTAATAATCCAATTATGCTCAAGGAATGGCGGTGGGGAGGGGGGTCGTGGAAATGCACTCACCCCATTCTACTGGATTCATAGTAATGAGACTTCAATAACAAGGACAACTAGACAGGCAAAGAAGAAAGGATTCCAGACAGTGGGAACCATCTGGGGCCTGGCAGGGAGGCCAGTTATGGAACAATGCAGAGGCATATCCATCCAATTTGGAATTGCTCACAAGTCAAAGTGAGGTCGGAAGTGGAAAGCAGTATTGGGCTTGCCCTTTCATCTGCAGATCCATTCATTGCTTCCTTACTCATCCGCCCTGGGTCTACCCACTCACCATCCATCTATCCGTCCACCCACCCAACCACCCATTCATTGTTTCAAAGTGCAATAAAGGTCTCCTTCCAGCTAGGAGTTGTGTTAGTCCCAAGAAATCACAGAGTGCAGACAGCTCCCCTGGGGTATGCTCCTACACCCTCAAAGTCCTATATGTCTGCTCCATTCCTATAGGAACTAGGCACCGCTTCCTAATTTCCACATCATCCTTCTTAGCACCTCACCATCCACCTGATGTGAAAACTTGAAGCTTACTGTAACTCCTCATTCTCATCCCCAGGACCCAGAGCAAATTCAATTCAACAAGTCCCCATTGGTAATCCTAGAGTCTCAAGACATGCTCCTCCCCTGGAACTTTCCCACACCTCTGGAGAGGCGGGCACAGCGGTATTTACTACACCATCCTCTGAAAGTAAGTTTGCTTTGCAGGAGATGGCCGCTTCCAGTCCCTGGGGTCCAGTGTGGTCCAGACAGGGCTCTCTTCTTCTCTCCTCCCTCTCGTCTCACGAATGAACATGATGTGAGTCTAGCCAATGAGAATCTGTCCCTGCCTTGGCTGAGTGACGGGCTCCCTTGCAGGACCATTATCCAAGCTGCATTAGTCAAAACAATATGCAGATACAATAATGCTGCAGTGGTTCAAAACTGGGGATCTAGAGCTAGACTTCTGTGATTTTTTCTTCGTTGGTACTGGGGATTGAACCCAGGGGCATTCTACCTCCAAGCTACACCCCCAGTCCTATTTTTTTATTCTTTATTTTGAAACAGGGTCTCACTAAGTTGCAGAGAGCCTAAGTAGCTGAGGCTGGTCACGAACCCGGATCCTCCGATCTCAGCTTCCCAAATATGGCAATTACAAGCGTGCGCCACCACACCCGGCAACTTCTGTGATTTAGACTCTGCTAAAAATGTAACTTTGCACACTTTATTATCACGCTGGGAGACATCACAAACATACTCTTGCCATTCTACCTTTCATCAGTGCCCTTTTTGATCTGACTATCGACGTCCTCCTGTGAAGTGGCAGGGTCTGATTCCTCACCTTTTGAATCTGGACTAGAGGACTTGTGACAGTGTGCCAGGACCCAGCATAAGCCTCAAGCAGCTGGGAGCACTATTCTCTCTTTGCTTGCACAATGGTTCTGGCTCAGTGGCACTTCCCTACTGCACTAGGAGAATCAGACTGTCTTGCTAAGGGCTTGTGAGACCTGTGGTGCAGAGCTAAGTCATCTCAGCCAAGGTCATCCTCAAGGGTCCCCGACTCACCCCATCTGCAAAAGCACAGACACTTGAGAGGCAATGGATGGTCACTCTTGTAAGCCACCAAAGTTTGGGGTTAGCTTGTTACACAGCAATAACACAGCGATACAACCATGCTATCCCCAAATTTCCTCATATTTGAATGGAGCTCATAGGGTTAACATAAATAAGTCATTTATATTTACATTATTTAAATATAAATGCTCTTTTATAGGATGATTGTCGGGATTTCACAAAATAAAGGATTTATATACAAAAGACTTGAAGCGATGTTTAGCACTTATTGTGTGTTACTATTCTTTGAAAGAAAATCTTAGTGCCTTGTTTTGCTTTGCTTTGTGTTGTTGGTTAGAATGTTAGGAAGGGGTTGATGTTTGTTTTCCGCCAAGGCTGCTTGGCCATTTGGTAGAAAATAACCCTGGAGCTGCTGCATCACTTGAGGATCTTCCCCCATCCAGGAAGGATCTGCCAGAGAATGATGTCAACAGAGAAAAGCGCATCCAAGAAGCAGAAAAGAAGCAGATTCCAGGCTGTGCGTTTGTGCATCTGGGCCCAGCCTGTTCCTGGCTGTTGCAGTGGTGTAGGCTCAGGAGAGCTCTCCTCTAAGCAGGGCTGTAGGAGTTGCGATTCCATCCTCACAACCAGACATGCCCTGATTAGTATGTTGCTTGATAAGGGCCTTACATTCCTGCACACGACCTCTGCTTGGAGATGTGCTAGGCCTCAGCCAGCCTCCGAAGAAAATGTAGGAGATGAAGGCCCATCCCCAAAGGGTCAGTCCGGCACCGCTGACTCTCACCCTCACCTTATGCAAAGCCTGGCTCATGACTGAGGGATTCAACACAGATACCCTGCATCCTGCACACAGCAAGTAAATCCTGGTTACCAACACCTGCCGTGCTTACCTCTTCATAATAAAACAGCTGGTTCACCATCCACTGGTAATACTGCATCTTTAAGATGTGGAGGACAATAGTATTGAAATGCAGAGGCTGAGAGTAAGTATCAAATCAGTTATTTTTTTATATATAAAATGCTTGTCACTAGACCTGACACGTAGAAAACACTCTCTTCTTAATATTGTCATTATTAAAGATGGATGAGTAGATAGATAGATAGTTTTGTTTTGTTTTGTTTTCAGTATTAGGATTTGAACCCAGAGGTTCTCTACTACTGAGCTACAACACCAGAACTTATTTTTTTTAAAATTTCAGATAGATGAGTATATAGATAGATTTTCTTTAAATTGTTTTTACTAGTGGGGTTTAAATCAAGGGCTACTCTACCAGTGACCTATATCTGCTGCCCATTTTATTTTTTTTTTATTTTGAGACATAATCTTGCCAAGTTGCTCAGACTGGACTCTAACCTGTGATCCCCCTGCCTCAGCCTCCCAGGTCACTGGGAGCCCAGGTGTGCACCAATAGGACAGGCTATTATTGTTATTTTTAACACTGTTTCCTCTCTGGCAGCTACACAAACACAGTGTGTATACTATGGGTAATGGTATGTGTTGCTGACAAAGCCATAAATAAAGAAATATATGGAAAATGTTTTTCTGCTTTTGGAAGACACCTCTCCCTGGATTGTGAAGACTTCCTCTGAAGGGGCTGGCTATCGACCACCATAAGTGACTATATGAAGCCGATTCCTTTGACCACAGCTATTTAGATCAAAAGGGTACAAGAAAGACTCACCAGATTCTCTCTCCCAGGAATTCAAAATTAAAATCACAGGCCACCCTTTAAGATCATATGAGGCTGGGACTGTAATAAATTAAAAAAAAAAATTTATAAGAGCAACTCGGGTTGAGTTTTGGAGCAAATAATCCATCGCTGCTGTGCCTCAGTTTCCTCTGTAGCATTAATGATACCCATCCCCTGGGTTATTGTGAAGGGTAAAATAAAGTTATTGCTTAGACTCATCCATGACTGGGCACATAATGAATACTAAAAAAAAAAAAAAAAAGGGTCTCTGTATTTTCTAAGGGAACAACACACTTTGTACTAGAGAACTGCTAAGTATCTACCAGGTTGCGAATTTTCACAGAAAGCTAGCCTTGAAACAGGACCTCTTGTGGATGAAACAGATGATGTTAGTGATCCACAGCTCCTGCATGTCCAGCTGCTGCTTGTCTGGTACCCTGCTTATGACCTCAGTGTAACTCATTCCACACTCAGGCCCTCCCAGGGAGACAGTATTTCCACCTCATCCCCATGCCCATTGTACAGAGGAGGACGCTGAGGTTTACAATGACTGAGCAACTAACCGGAAGTCCTCCACACAGCAAAGTGGCAGACCCTCAGACCACACACTGGAAACCACAATGTAGGAACGCCTCCCTCTTCCTAGGAAAAACAACAACAGGATCTTCCCAGACTGTTGCTTTGGGTTTTCTTTAACTATCTCCGCTTCAGGAGAGAGCTTCCTTCCTCCAAAAGCAAACAGGGCTCCTAAGAAGCTGCCCTCCTTCTTTCCGATGCAATGCCTCTTCTGACTCAGTCTCCTCCGCTTTCCAGCCCCTCGCACGGAGCTAACGGCCCCCACATCTTCCAGGGCTCCGATTTTACTTAGCTCATAAGTCTGTCATTGGCTGGTGAAATATTTATTTCCCAGGAATACACTTTAGTAATTTATGAATCAGAATCTTACAGTAGAGACTGGATACGGACTGTTTCCACCCTGGCTGTTTCTGCGGGAAGGGCAGCCTTCCCGTGCTGCAGCATCTCTGCTGACTCTGCTCTCACGGCGACAAGTGGACCCTGTTTGTTTATCTGGGGGGGTATGTGAGATGGTTGTGATGTTAGTATTTCAGGAGGGGATGTGGGGAGTTGGGAACAGAGGGTTATGGCATGCTACCTGTTGCAGAAGACATTATTAGAAACCTACAGAAATCTCAAATTATTATTTGAAGGAAGGAGAAGGGAAGAAAAGAAGAAAGGAAGGAATGGAGAAAAGGAAGTCATGCAAAAAAGAAAAGAAGGAAAATAATGGATGCAAAAGCGTGCAGTACATATTTCAAATTATAGATATTACATTAACATATATTTTATTCACAAGTCCACTAAAAACACTCCTGATTCTTGGTAAAAAGTATCATATGCTAGGGCTGTTTTAGAGGGTAAGGTGGATGTATGGGTAACACATCTAATGTGCATATGCTCTGACTTAGTATTTCCATTTTTATTTTATTTTATTTTGTGGTGCTGGGGATTGAACTCAGGGGCATTCTACCTCCGAGCTACACCCCCAGCCCTATTTTTTTATTCTTTATTTTGAAACCGAGTCTCACTAAGTTGCGGAGTGCCTCACTAGGTAGCTGAGGCTGGTCGCGAACCCGGATCCTCCGGTCTCAGCCTCCCGAATGCTGGGATTACAAGCGTGCGCCACCACGCCCGGCTGTATTTCCATTTTTAGAAGTAGATAGACAGCTCAGTATGGCGGTGCACACCCGTAATCCCAGCACTTGGGAGGCTGAGACACAGGGGAACACAGATTCTAGGTGAGCCTCAGCAGTTGAGGGAGACACTCAGCAACTTGGCAAGACCCTATTTCAAATTAAAAAAAAAAAAAAAAAAAATAGAAGGACTGGGGATATAGTTCAGAGGTAGAATGTCCCTGGGTTCAATACCCCAGTTCTAAGAAGAAAGAGGAGGAGGAGGAGGAGGAAAGAACGAAACAAACATAAATGCACAAAGATCATTATAGAAGACCCGTGAGTATAGAATTGTAGCTGAATGTGTAGCTTCCACTCTGGCCTCTGGCCTTTCAATCATTCCTGCAGGCTGTGTGATATTCTTATAACCTAAACTGAAGCACGTGACCACCTCTTACCCCCATATAAAAGCCATCAGTGGCCTCCTTATATTGCAAATTATAGATATAAAACAGCATGCCTCACAAACTATTAGTAATCTATAGTAGCAAAGTATCATTATAGAAACACAATTATAAAATCAGCACCCTACACCACTGGCTCTGCATCCACAGACTCAACCAACATAGATAAAAATATTTTTTAAAAAAATCTGTATTTATTCTGGATATGTATAGAATTTTCTCCTTGTCGTTTTCTCTGGAAAATCCAGTATAACAATTATTTATACAGAATGTATCGTATTAAACATTATAAGTAATTCAGAGATGATCTAAACTATAATCCGAGAATATATGCATGTTACCTATAAATACTAAGCCATTTTATATAAGGGATCTGACCATCCTTGGATTTTGGTACCCACAGAGTCCTAGGACCATTTCCTGGCAGAGACTGAGAAACGGCTATACTTTGAGAAAATTGGCTTTCTCTATTGCTTTTCTATTTTTAATTTCATTGATCTTTGTTCTTATATATAGTATTTCCTTCTTTGTGCTGGCTTTATGTATTTGTTTATTTCTTTTTGTTTTGCTTTGCTCCTTTTCTCTAGTCTCTTAGGACAGATGCTTGGATTATTGATTTGTGAGCCTATTTTCTAATATAAGCATTTTCTCTGTAAGCACTGCATTAGCTTTCATGTTTTATATTGTATATAATCTATTGCCATTTTCCTGCTGTTTAAAACGCAATTTCTCTGGAAAATTCCTCTTCAAACTATGGGTTATTTAGACCTTTTTAATTTCCAAGTGTTTTCAAATTTTCCTGTTAATTTTATATTGTTGAATTCCTGTTTAGTTTTATTTTGTCGGCACAAAATTTAGTATAAATCTCCATGATTTTAACTTTGGTAAATGTGTGGTTTTATCTCAGCAAATGTTCTCTGAGGGCTAGAAGAGAGTTGTTCTGCTGTTGCTGGGGGTCCTGCACTCTGCATTTCAATTTCTTTTCCATTGGTTGGGTGCCATTCACTTCTGGACTGAAGGAACCCTTCAGCTATGTTTGTAAATTCCTCTGTCTCTCTTTTCAGCTGCATAAGTTATGGTTTTATCTTGAAGCTCTGTAGTTTGACGCATATATGTTTAGGATTGTTCAGAATTCTTGTTGAACTGACCCACTTACCATTACCAAAGATTCTCCCTTGGATTCCCAGCGAGTCTCTTTGCTCTAAAGGATATTTTGACTGGTATACAGCAAAAGAGACAGAATGGAGGCCTCCCTGAATGTGCCCGCCCCATCTTACTTCCAACTGGGACTACCCTGGTGGGTTTAAATTGTTAGTTTACATGTTCTATCTTCCACAGCGTATTTATTGTACATTTTCCTATTGCATCCACAGGGCCTAGGATCATGTCTTTCATAGATTAGTTGCTCAGAAAGTTTAATGAAGCCGGGCGTGGTGGCGCACGCTTGTAAGCATTTGGGAGGCCAAGACCAGAGGATCTAGGTTCAAGGCCAGCCTCAGCTACTTAGTGAGGCGCTCCGCAACTTAATGAGACCCTATTTCAAAATAAAGAATAAAAATAGGGCTGGGGGTATATCTCAGAGGTAGAATGCCCCTGAATTCAATCCCCAGTACCGAAAAAAAAGAAAGTTTAATGAAGTTGGGTATGGTGGCACACAACTGTAATACCAGTACTTGAGAGACGGAGATAGGAGGATCACAGGTTCAAAGCCAGCCTCACAACATAGTGAGACTCTTAGCAATTTAGCAAGACCCTGTTTCAAAAACTAAAAAAAAAAAAGTAGAGCAGGGCCACCATGCGCACATACACACACACACACACACAGAAAGTCTAATAAGTGAATTGATTATTTCATCACACAGAGGAATGAGGATAACTTATACATGTACAAAAATGTGTGGACACACAAACACGTATGACATATTACTGCCTTCCATCTAGAATACACGTATAGTGCTCATGTCTGTCTAGAAGATACATACGATGCTCATGAGCGAGATGTGCCCAATGTGAGCCAAGTCCATAGTCTTCCTCAATTAATCACATACATTAAAGCATTCGGCCGATGACAGACCTGGCCGACTTTCAGAGACAGTGGGCTTTGTTCATCTACAGAACGCCCTACCTGAGACAGGTGACTTTGAAGCTCCCTCCTCAGTATCCTCTGGACAACAGAACTCACTGGTCAGATGCACCCCAGGCATGCTCCTTACCAACATCATGAAAGTACTCTCTGTATTGCTCTCAAATGATCTCCTAACTAACAGCAACCACTGTTCACAGAGTAAACTCTCCCTGTGCCAGACACCAGGGTGAGCCTTCATTCTTTCCTTCTGCACATGGTTTGACTAGAGTCCCACGGTGCTCAGACTTCAGTGAGCTTCCCACCATGACCCCCACCCACTGGCACGCATGCCTTTGTATAATCCCTCCTTGAGTGCGGGCAGAACCCGAAACTTGCTTCTAACCAATGGAATGTGGTGAACGTGATGGAATGCTCAAGGTGACATAGGATTACAGCATCTACTTGCATCTGTCCCTCTGGAGTATCTCTCTCTGATGTGCATATCTTTCTTTCAATCTTTATTTCTGGAGCTGCCATGAATCCTACAGCCAATAACTGAGGGAAACCCAGAAGTAGATTCAATTCCAGATGAGGCTTTGGTGAGGACCCAGCCCTGACTGGTACCCTGAAGCAGCCTGTGGGATCCTGATGGGGACCCAGCTAAACCATGCCCAGACTCTTGATCCAAAGAAACAGTAAGATGATAAATGAGTGGGGTTTAAAAGCTCTGAGGTTGTAATAATGTGTTATGCCGCATGGAAAACTAACATGATAGTCAGATGTGGTGGCATACATTTGTAATCACAGTCCTTGGGAAGTTGAGACGGAAGAATTGCAAGTTTTAGTCCAGCCTCAGTAACTTAGCAACACCCTCAGCAACTCAGTGAGAACCTGTTTCAAAATGAAAATTAGAAACGAGGTAGGGGTATAGCCTGGAGGTAGAATGCCTCTGGTTTCAATCGCCAGTACCAAAAAAAAAAAAAAAAAAAAAAAAAAAAAAAAAAAAAAAAAAAAAAAAAAAAAAAAAACCCACTACCACTAGCATGATTCTTGCCAAAGCTCTCTGAGTTAGGTATTATTATTGCTCTCATTTTTTTAGATGGAGTAATAGAGATTCTCATATTTTAAGAAATCTTCCCCAAACCACAAATTAAGCAATTGGATGAGCTAGACTTCCAGATTAGAAATCTGTGATTCCAAAAGTTGTGATAATAACAATAACGCCAGGTTGCCTCCCTCCACACCTCCATGCCTGGTAGAAACAGACATTATTATTGATTTTAAAAAGTATTCCCAAAACTCTCTCATGAAACAAATAATAACAATCATGAGCGAGGCTGGTGATCGAAAGGAACACTTTCTTTCATTGGCTTAAACTATGTCAATACCCCCTATAAATATATGCACTTACTATATATCAATTAAAAATAAAAATAGGTTCAAAATAAAAGGTGTCAATGCACTATGACATAACCCAAAATACTCAACAAGGCTTACAAGTCCCACCATGATCTGAGCCCTGGGCACATTCCCAGGCCATTGCCTCTGCCCTCCTTTCCCTTCCTCATTCTACGGCCTTTTCTTCCTCCATATTGAACTCCCTACAGGTCTCCAGATCCATCATCATTGGAGCTGCTTTTGAACTTGATGCTTGACAAACTGTCCCCTCCTTCATCTTCACTTGTACAACTCTTTCTTGATTGACAGACCTCAGCTTGGACAGTCCTTCCTCCAGGAAGTCTCCCCCCATCTCCCGATTCTCCCCTGGAATCCCTCTAGATTTCCTCTGCTAGCATCGCATCATGCATTAACTCAATCTCTCATTGACTGTTCCCACCAGGCAGTGCAAGCCCCGAGGAGAAGGTTGAGGTCTCTGCCTGGCCCTGAACCTGGCACAAAAGGGGTCAATAGCCATCATCCAGATGCATGCTGGGTACTTCCTGAGACCCTGTTGTCCCCCTTGCCTCTCACAGTGAAGAGAACACTCCTAAAGGAAGCACCCAAGGGTGGCTTGGCTGGCATGCCACCAAGCCACATGAATTGCATTCTCAACTCCTGCAGACCTCGACTGGTGCTGTGGGTTGCCTCTGTGCTTTTCCAAAAGGTTCAGTTGGAAGCTCTAATAGAGGCATTGCGTGGAAATGTACAGTAAGCTGGAGCTGCGGCAAATCCAGAGCTTGTCTCTTTGTTGCCTGTGCATTTTCAAGCAAATCAGTTGGTTCAAGAGGAAAGGAGGGGCAGAGCAGAGAAGTTGGTGCACAGAACTCAGTCTCTGGCCTCACTGAATGCCACGCCCGGGAACTGTAGCAAGTGTGCCTCCAAAGCACACTGGACTCATGTCCTGCTCACCAGGATGCCCTTCCCTCACCCCTAGGCTTTCAGAGGCAGCTAGAGCAGTTGGGACAGTAAGGGGCTGGCTGGGTGACTGACTCAGGTCTGTCTCTCCATATGCATTGAGATGGAAATGACAACCTAAAATGACAAAGAGTGAGTGCATCTCATGGAGAAGGAACTTCAGAGATCATTGCTATCTGTGCCTCAGTTTCTCTATCTGAAAAACAGACATGTGCTGGTACCCATGGAGTGAGAGTTGTCATGCACACTAAAAGAGAACAGTCATGTGAGACACTTGTCATCATGCCTGGCACTCCACCAGTGCTTGCTTAGTCAACGTGAGCTCTTGGTGTCATTGCCCTCAACTCAGTGCTGACACATGAATATGCCCTCAATAAACGCTGCTGCCCATGGCTCCCAATATTATTATAATTATGTTTTTCTCAGTGCTTCCCGGGGTAGACACTGCCCCTAAGATGGTTCTCAATGGGTCCTTGCTTTTGTGTGACTCCCTCCCCTGGAGGATGAACCAGATTAATTAGATTAATGAACAGAATCAAGCAACAGAGACGGGACTTCACTTCCAAGACTAGGTAATACAGTGATTGTGTTTTCCATCTTGGGCGTCCTCTCTCATCCCCCTTTGGACTGTCCCTCTGGGGTAACCAAGCACCTTGTCATGTAGCACCACTCTAGAGTGAAAGGGTCCACTCTTGAGTCCCACTCATGGGCCCCATGAGAGCTCAGCTGTGGATCCTCACCTGGCAGAGCCCTGACATAATGCTAGCCCCAGCCCACACCTACCAAACCTACTCAGCCAAGACACTCCCAGATTCCTGACCCACAGACCCTAAGAGAGCGAAATTATGCAGCAGAAGAAGGCGACTGAGACAACAGGATTTGATTTTCTTCTCCACTAGGGTATAAGCTGCATGAGGTAGGATCTTTTTCACTGTCATATGACTGTCTACTAACATGGGTGGCCCAAAGCAAGGGCTCAAAAGTATATTTACTTCTGTGAATGATCAGAGGTCATTGTAGAGGTCCCT
>PVLC010041714.1:0-13259 GCA_004027655.1 Graphiurus murinus | reverse complement strand
GTCTCACTAAGTTGCGGAGTGCCTCACTAGGTAGCTGAGGCTGGCCGTGAACCCGGACCCTCCGGTCTCAGCCTCCCGAATGCTAGGATTATAAGCGTGCGCCACCACACCCGGCTAATAGGATTCCTTTTAAATTAGCTATTTATTTTCATAGTGCTGGCCTGTGCTACTAATTATATATTGTATAATATATGTATTAGCTTTCATTTCCATTGTTTATTGACAGTGCTACCTACCAACTAAAGTAATGATGAAATGAAGGCTTGACTGAAGAGTGAAGAGTCCTAGATATGAACATTGGCAAGCTGGCCAACTAGATTTCCTATAAGGCATGCACAGCTCACTCTAATTCTAAAAATATATTTTAGCTAAGTTACCTAAAACATACCTTTAAATTGAAGATAAAAAACAATATAATATTTTGAATCCATATTTCTTTAAATGGATTAGTCCTGCTAAGACAAACAAGATGTGACTTGACATCTTTAAAGAAAAGAGGTTTTAGCAATAAGTCTGTTTTAGGCAAATGAAGTTTTGCTTAATTACTAAAATTTAATGCTCAAATATCATCCTCCTAAGGAATATAGTTATGGCGTGCGGTTGCCAAAGTTTACTGTATCCAGATTAACTTCACCAATAGAGTTCGAAGATTTTAGGTTTAAGATATTTTGATCACAATTCTCTGCTAAATGAAACCTGGTTGAGCTTTTTCTACTTCTTTAAGGCACAGTTCAATATCCTTTGGCAAATAGCTCACTCCTGATGCCAGTTGGAATGGAAAAGTGGAACCCATTACCCATTTTGCTGACCTGCTCTTATAGCACTGATACAGGTCTAAGCCACTGTATGCATGGTAAATCAATTCATGAGTATTGAGGCAGTCCTTTACAAAGTCACAGGAGATGTACGTACATGGATATATAATCATAATGTATCATTGTGGAAATCCTATAATGAAAAAGATAGTATACTACAATTCTGTACTTTGGAAATTTGTACTTCCAATTACTCACTTACTAATATATGTCAAAGACAAAACTCAATATACTATTCCCATAGTGTCTACTCATGTCTTCATTTTGTAATTGGAAATACTCTCCACCAATGACTGCTTATTTTCAAAATGCACAATAGAAGTTGTATCCTTTGGAGAATTTGTCTTTTCTCCCTAAGGTATAGGGAAATAGCATTTAACTAACCTTGTAAAGTCTGACATTGACCTTTTCTAACTACTGATAAAGGATTCTGGCTTCTTAAAAAAAAAGATTATGGTATAGTGTGGTACGTGAGGGTGAGGGCTAGGAACCCAAATACCCAGCTATGAACAGACACTCTTGATCATTGTAGTATTTATGGGATCCTGTAATCTTCTTTTTCTCCTTTCTACTGCATGGCCATGAGGTGAGCAATTTTGCTCCACCACACCACAATTTCCCACTGTAATGTGCTGCCTTGACCAACAATGTCAAACTCAAATTATATTTAAGTATAAATTTTTACTTTGGTGTGTGTGTGTGTGTGTGTGATGTTGGGGATTGAATTCAGAAGCATTCTACCTTCAAGCTACACCCCCAGCCTTTTTCTGAATTTTGGAAACGGGGTCTCTTTAAGTTGTTTGTTTAGTCTTGCTAAATTACTGAGGCTGGCGATGAAGCTGCAATCTTCCTGTCTCAGCCTTCCAGGTACTAGGATTACAGGCATATACTACCACATCCAGCTACTTTGCTATATTTAAACCATGGATCATTTAATTTAAATAACATGTTATTCTCCTGTATTTTAATACCATGAAAGTTTTAGTAAGTTTCTAGTTTAACTTTCATTAAGACATCAAGTGATCATCACATGAGTTGACAGTAATTCACCTACATAAAAACACACAATACACATATAAAATACTATCATCCCAGGGATCATTCAATAAGACAAACATTGTGAACAACTTAATCTCTGTGATTGAAAAATCACTCTAATTAAATGATCTGAACTTATACAAAGCTTATACAGTTCATCAATATATTATATTATTGTGAATTTAATAAACTATAATTGAGTGTACATTTATCTCAGAACTTTTTAATTCAGTTAAAATAACATTGATCTGTGTATTTTAATTTAGTTCAATGTAAAAATCTGATAAAGACACTCATTTTTCTGCTTCAAAAATCAAATTACTTATTAATTGAGGTTGGTATGTTTATTTTTCATAATTATAATATCAATAGATGGATAAACAAGAAAGTATGCAGTTTGAAGCTACATGGTTGGAAGTTCTTTAAAATAGCATCTGTGTTTTTAGAAATAAATTATATGTAATCTTGTTAGTTCATTTACTTGGCTTTTTACTGTTACTCTGGAAAGAGATAAATAGTTCTTAATGAAATTCATTTTGTCCTTTGCAATTTCAGGAATTTGGCAGTTAATGAGATTTAAAAAGAATGTAGAGCCTGAGGGAAAATAGAATTTTTAAGTTAACCTTCTTTATAAAATGTTGATATAAGATTCTGTTTTCCAAAACTATTATTTCTACAGTTATCATTATAGATGACTTTGTTTATTGAGCCATAGTCATAGCATATGATAATTTCTGAGTTTATGTTAGTTACATAAGTGCATATAAAATCATCTGTATATAAGAGCTTTAAGCTCTTATATACATATATTTATCTTATTTTTTTAGCTATAAAAATGCTCAGACTATATTTAATGACTATAAGTAATTCATCTTTAATATTTTAAGGTAAAGTTTCTTTACATTTTAGTTCATATTTCACACATATTTACATTTCAAGGAAAATCAGGCAACTCAAATTTTATTTATTATAATAATAAACGAGCAAGCAAAATGTGTATTTTTTTCAGTCTGTTACTGTTACACCTTCTTGATGACATTAAAGCAAATATCCCCTACAGAATTAGTCAACACAGACTTCTTTTTTTTTTTTTTTTTTTGCGGTACTAGGGATTGAACTCAGGGGCATTCTACTTCCGAGCTATACCCTCAGCCCTATTTTTTATTCTTTATTTTGAAAAACCGAGTCTCACTAAGTTGCGGAGTGCCTCACTAGGTAGCTGAGGCTGGCCTCAAACCTGGATCCTCTGGTCTCAGCCTCCCAAATGCTGTGATTACAAGCGTGCGCCACCATGCCCGACTAACACAGACTTCTTACTAGTTCTTTTTTCATAATTTATTTTTATTTGCTTCTCAAATTTTATTGCCATGTTCTTTAATATTTAACCTCAATGCTTTCAAAATTACAGTGATGTATCAAAACAACTAGATGTCTGACATCCAAAATGATTTCATATGTACAGAATAAACAGAAAGTTGGATGGAATATTTTAGATTGTATTTAGTTTACACGTAAATGTAAATACCTTACTATTTCCTAAGCAACCTGCTTTTCTTTTATAATTCAGTTTTGATGACATTCGGGGAAGCTGACAGGACATTCCCGACTGCTGCGTATATTTCTCATGGTTTTAATTTTACATTCTTAATTGTGACCATATTGATTCAACTCAATTAAACTGAGTCCTATGGAAAAGAGAATCAAGGCAATTTGGCTTAGTGTCTAGGTAGTAGTAATTTAGATGTGTAGGAAAGTACATAATACTTTAAAAAAATAATAATAACTTACTTCCAAGAAATGGCATGGTAACCCAGAATGGCAATATTAAGTAGCCATACATGAATTTATTAAAATGGAATAGTTCACACTTTGCAATTTTTTTTGCATTCTTAAAACAAAGGTAATTTCTCACCTTATTATTTTATCTTCTTCTTATTCATTCCTAACATCCTATCTGAATCTCAGTTATTATTGTACATTGTACAACTACCTGGTACATAGTGGACGAGAATACTCATGTATGACAAAAGCCTGAACATAAAGTCATGATTCCTAATATCTGGAGATACCAAGGCAATGACTGCAGTTTCCAAGTTCCAACCTTCAGTAAGTCTTTAATCTGATGGGTGACTTCACTTATTTTCAAGATCCCAGAGGGACATCATTGTCAAGAAGCCACTGCCCTGACTCTGCTCAACTAATCTCAGTCTCACATTATTTCATTGAAATTCCTGAAGTCTGTTTTTCAATGGAAGTAATTTACATGGCAACCTAAATTTTACATCACAAATATCTAAGTAGTGTTGTATATGACATGAAAATAGGCGTATGATTCCTCAAATAACTAGAACATTTATAGTTTATTAAGCATGTATTTTCAAAATGCTTATTAGTCATGTTAAGAGACTTAAATGTCAGAATTGGCTATTATTCCATAAATAATAGATTATCTATAGTAGTAACCTAGCTGCTTCAGTTGCTAACTAGGAGCATCCTGGAAAGTGTGACCTTGGTGTGAATGCAGCAATGTGCCCAGAGAGGAAGCACTGGGGCTGACAGCAGCTGTGATCCCTCCAGCAGGTTCTCTCGAAAAAGGTTTGAGAGGCTATTGTGGTTTAGATACGTAATGCCCCCCAGAAAAGCTCATGTGTTGAAAGCCTGGTCCCCAATACAACAAGGTTCAGAGGTGGGGCATGGCTGAAGGAAGTGGATCACTGGAGGTGTAGCCTTGAGGACTATATCTGCTGCTGGCGCCTTTCAGTGCCTCCCTCCCTCTCTCTCTCTCTCTAGCTAATCTACCCTCTGTCACATCCAGCAACCACAAAGTTACTGTCTTGGAGTCAGCCAACCATGGACTAAACCTCTGAAATCATGAGCCAAATAAACCACTTCTCCTTTATGCTATTTTTGTCAGGTAAGTTGATCACAGTGACACAAAACAGACTAATACAGAGACACAGTTCAGTGTATCAGTTCCTTAAAGATAAATCTAATTAGCTCATTTTTTTTATTCAAGGCATAAGGAAATATATCAAAATGTTGCAAAAGTCTCCTTTTTTCACCCATTCTATCAAGTATTCCTATAAAACCCCAAAAAAGCACAAGTTTGAAGATAACTGAATTGGTTAGTAAAAATAACTGAAGCAAACTGGGAATGCTGTTACATGCCTGTAATACCAGTACTTGGGAAGCTGGGACAGGAGGATCACAGATTTGAAGACAGCCTCAGCAATTTAGTGAGACCCTATTTCATAATAAAATAGGGCTAAGAGGTGTTTCTTAGTGGTAGAAAGCCCCTGAATTCAATCCTCAATACAAAAAAATAAAACAACTGAAGCAAATATGTCAATGTTCAAGTTTGTTAAAATATATTCATATGTTTCCTATTCTTTTTACTTTTATTTGAAATAATTTATTTTAAAAATATAACAACAAATTTTGTTTTAATCCTCAATATTATCATTTCAAAGTATTTTACACACAATATATCAAATTGTAGTCATTGAGTCATAGAGAAAATATTTTTCTGTATGAAGAATAATAATTGACCACATTTAATACTAACCTCTGAGAACTAAAAGAATGTACACTATTCACTTTCTCTTTTGAAAAAAATTACTTTAGCCTCTTACCAACATATTATAAACAATCTGAAAGTGGCCTTACTACTCCCAAAATACTTGCTCTTTTATGACTTGGTATGATAAATTTCTTGTAACCAAATTTTTGGCAAAGTTATTGAGACAATACCTCAAATGAAAGTCTCTTCAGGCAGCTAATGACTTAATAAAATACAACATACTGAATTTTAAAAACAAGAACAAAACCAGGATTATGACTATAATAAGTTTTAGTAGGGGAAATTGTGTTTTAGCTATCAAAGATTTTTAGGTTTTTTTTCAGGATATTACTTATTAAAGAAGAATCTTATTGCAATTGGACTTCCATTGAAAACTAGAGAAAATAGATCACTCACAGACCCACTCTAAAAACACTTGTCAGGACTATCAGGATTCTAGGTCCTTTTCATAGTGATTTTATTCCATCAAGGCTATCTGATCTCTTATAACTGTATTTCTCAGTTATAAAAGCTATACTTAATCTCTGTGATTTGACTCAATCGTCCCTGGAAAGGGTTTCATTGAGAAGTTAAAATGGGATCTATTTTTCAAAGATAAATGCTCTCATAAGACCATTCTCTCAAAGATCAAAAAACAAAACATTCATAGCAGTACCTTTTCACTATCAATTATTTAAGGGCAGATTTTTACATTTGAGATATAGATCCTATGATTTTAATAACTTCTTCCAACCCGTGTTATAGTACTACTATGAAAATCTAACTTGATTGGAATTTTAATAGATTTTATCGTAACTATTGTCTAGCTCCACTTTTCAAATACAAAGTACTCTTTGAAGCAACTTAGGATGGCTATTAATCAATATATATTGTATCAGATGTACCAAGCCAAAGAAGTCTTTTCCATCCTGTTGGTATTATTTTACTGTTTAAAGGTAAGAAGAATAAAGAAATCTCTGAAACATTTGATTAATTGCTCTAAAAAATAAACTGTGGTCAATTACACAAAAATAAAAACTTTGTATTTTATAAATGTATTCCCTTCCACAGTAATATGGATATTACTACTTGTATTCAAAAGTATTCACATTTTAAATTAATGCTATATTGTTAACATCAGAACTACACTGTACATCTGACTAGCCATTAGCTATGTAACTTTAGTCAAGCTACTTTCCATTTTATGCCTCGGTTCCCTTTTAGGAGTGGAAAAGGAGAGTCAACCATACCTCACTGTGATGCTAGAATATGATGACATATAGAATATAGAAAATATTCAGTAGTTTCTATTTTAATTTACTTCATAGCTAACATCTGATGGAAAGTCCAATTTGTTTTTTTTTTTTTTTAAGTTCTACAAAGCTGTGTATAGTGGTAAATGCCTGTAATCCTAGTACTTGGGAGGCTAATACAGGAGGATTGCAGGTCTAAGACCAGTCTCAGCAACTTTGAAGACACACCGTAACTTAGCATGTCCATGTTTCAAAATTAAAAATTAGAAAACTGGGGAGACTAAGGGTTAAGTTCAAAGGTAGAATCCCTGTAGGTTCGATCGTCAATACCAAAAACTGAAGTTCTACAAAAAACTGTGTTTTTTTTATAAATTTAAAAAATACTTTAGATTAAACCTGTCAATTATATGCCAACTGTATGCCAAATAAAAATGCTCAAACAAAATCTTTTCTCAAATATTTGACCATGTTCTATATTTCATTTTATGGATAAATTTCATCTGTTTCATGGCCATGTATAGGAAGAAGTGGATGGATAGAGGTAATTCTACAAGCCTGGATCTTAAGTTTTCATGACATAATGAGAAATTCTGTTAAAGGTCACTTGAAATATGTGATATTTGAGAATCTGTCAAATAAACATTTTAATTAACCTTTTCTCCAGACTCCCTGAAGTCAATAGTCTCTTCCTGTATTAAGTCATCATGAACCAAAATACTTAGGTCATATTATCTCATATATTTAAAACGAAAATCTATGCCAGGCGTGATGGCACATGCTTGTAATTCCAGTACTTGGGAGGCTGAGACTGGAGGATCCGGGTTCCCGGCCATCTTCAGCTACTTAGTGAGGCCCTCCACAACTTAGTGAGACCCTGTTTCAAAATAAAGAATAAAAACATAGGACTAGGGTGTAGCTTGGACTTGGAGGTAGAATGCCCCTGGGTTCAATCCCCAGTAAGAAAATCGACCTCTCAGTTAAGATTTAGAGTAATATCCTGGACAGGTACTTGTTAGAGTGGCCCCCCAAAATGTTCATTTAGACCATTTATTTTTAGTCCACAATTTTTAATATTATTTATGCTTTTAGCACCTCAAATTACACCTCTACGATCAATTCCTCATTAATTCAATTGCAGTATTTAAAAAGTTTATGAAAATTAACCTATGTTGTTCCTTTTTCCTCTTGTTTCTCATTCTCATCCCCTTTGTCTTCCTCCTCCTTCTTCTCTGTCCATCTGTTTTTCTGTAGGTTCTGGTTCTAGAAAAATGTGAGCTAATGCCATGAAATAATTAACTAAGTCTAGGGCTCCCAGTAATATAATTTCTCTTTTCTTTCAATGTATTGTTTTTTTTTTAATTATTCCATTTTCAATATATGTATGTGTATAGGTTGATCAAAGATTTTTAAAGAAATATAATGTATTATTACAGATTGAATGTTTGTGGCCCCAATATTTGTATGAAGAAATCCTAACCCTGTATGTGATGGTACTTGAAGGTAAACCTTTGGAATGATAACTGTTAGAGGAGGTCATGAGGGTGAACAGGTAACTATTATTAACTTATTATAAAAAGAGACACCAACGAGCTTGCTGTCCTTCTTTCTCTACATGAGCACAGAGGAAAGACCAGATGAGGACCCAATGAGAGGGTGGTTTTTTGCAAGCAAAGAAGAGAGTCTTCATATGAAACCAAATGAATTCATGCTTTGATATTGAAATTTTCAGCCTCTAGAATTGTGAGAAATATTTTTTTTTCTTTTTTGCGGTACTGGGGATCAAACCCGGGGACACTCTACCTTCAAGGTATACCTCGAGTTCTATTTTTTATTCTTTGTTTTGAAACAGGGTCTCACTAAGTTGTGGGAGGGCCTCACTAAGTAACTGAAGCTGGCTACAAACCCATATCCTACCACCTCAGCCTCCCACGTAGTGGCATTACAAGTGTGCCACCATGCCTGGCTGTGATAAATAATTTTTGATTAAAATACCTAGACTCTGATATTGTGTTATGAGAATCCAAACCAACTAAGATATGTAGCATTCATTAAAATTAATTATAAAATGAACAAGCTCTTTGTAAATGATACAATTCTAGAAAAGTTTTGTTTCCTTCTATCTCTTCTGTAACTTCTACTGTGGTAGCCCAAGGCAAATTTCTCTGCAAGGTAGTTACAAATTTGCCTCACTGCAAATTGAAATATAGTTATTTCCTTCATGCTGCTGTTATATAATTTCACCTGATCACTTGAAAATACATTTTCCCCACTGATTTAATTTTCCATTTCTTATTCCATGCCTTTTGATTATAATATCAAGGCTATGATTTGTAAGGGTTTACAAATAAATCCTTTTAAAGGATGACCTTGTCATATACTTCCTAAGAAGTGGTAGTAATCAGAGGCATTATCTCTTATCTTTCCACTCCAAAACAATAGATATATCTACATTTGGAACTGTATCTCCTACTTTTCCTTTTATTTAATAAAAGAATGCTAGTATTAGAAGGTAGTTTCTTCTCTCTCATACCCATCCCCTCTTCTTCTATAAGAAATCATGACTATAGTTATTTCCTACGTGTTCAATCATTGCTGTATAACTTTTATTCCCAGTCATTCATTCAACAAATATGTTAGCCTAACCTACTATTTTCTAGATACTCTTCAAAGCACTGGTACTACAATATGGAATGAGAGAGGGAGAAAAAATCATCTGTACAAAAAGCTGCCATTCTCACTGACAGATGCAGATAACAAATAAATAGCCAACTGACATGCAAAATTATATGTATTCTGTTAACTGATAAAACATATTACCAAGTCAAATAAAGTGACAAAGAGAGATGGTGAATAATAGAGGTAGAAAAGCTTAAAAGTGTGATCAGAGAAAGTCTTTCCCTGACAAGATAGTATTTGGATAAAAACCTGAAGAAAAAAAAAAAAAGGAAAATACCTAACAAGTAGAAGAAACAGTTGCAGCCAAGGGTCAAGGTCTGTGCTTAATGGGGGGACGTCTGGTTTGGCTGGTGAGGAGTTAGAGATGGGAGAGCAGAAGTTAGAAAGGTAATGGGACCAGAGGAGTAGGGCCGTAAAAGACAATGTCATTGCTGATTTCTCTTTTGAGTAAGATGAGACAAGTTAAAGAGGTTTGAACAGAAAAGTGATGTGATTCAAATTACATTTTCAACTAATTCTTCTAGTTATGCTGAGCACAAGCTGAAGTGGATACAGGGAAATAGAAAGCTTCTCCTCAGAGGTTGTTACCATAACTCAAGTGAGAGGTAACAGTGGCTTTGATTATGGTAGCACCATTTCAAGGGGAAAGATATCAGATGCTAGATTTGCTGATGGGTTGGATGGGAACTCAAAAAATTGATCAACTGGCAGAATTTAGAGTCTCTATCAGTTGAGAGGCAGAAGGCTGTGGGAAAGGGAAGTATGGGAAGAAAATGGATTGTCAAGAGAGCCTGTCAAGTTTTCAACAGCTACAAGACATCTTACAATATAAGAGGAGATGTCTAGGTGAGTCTTGGAAGAGCAATACTGGAATTTGGAGGCAAGGAGGGGAGTGAAAGCTGGAGGCACAAATCCAGGAAGCATTAGAATGCAGATGGCTATTTTAAGCTATGAGATAGATATCACCAAGAAAATTAGTGCAGACAGAGCCAGGCGTGGTGGTGCATGCTTGTAATCCCAGTACTTGGGAGGCTGAGATAGGAGGATCCAGGTTTGCCGCCAGCCTCAACTACTTAGTGAGGCTCTCCACAACTTAGTGAGACCCTATTTCAAACTAAGGAATAAAAAATAAGGCTGGGTTTGTAGCTCAGAGGTAGAATGCCCCTGGGTTCAATCCCCAGTACTGAAAAAAAAAATTTGATTGAAGAATATGTTTTTGAGAGGAAAGAGTGCTAAATTTAAATAAGTACCATTGCTGAGAGCACAGCTAGGTTGGGCTGAGAAATGACCATTGAATTTTGCTACGTACAGGTCATCGATGACCATGCCAATGCAATTTCATCATAATGACAGAAGAGAGAAATCTGAATGGAATGGAATGCATTCCAGAAATAGTGGAGTAGAAAAATTGTAGGTGGATCTTTTTTACTTTAAAAGTTGCATTCTTATAATACCTCTTTCATACAAAAAAAAAAAGTAACCTTTTCAAAATATAAAAATAAGACCTGGTCACATTCCTGGTCAAAATATTCAAGCAGCTTTCTATTACAATCAAGACAAAAGACATTTTTGTTTGTTTGTTTGTTTGTTTACGATGACTCATAAAACCTGGAAGGAGCTTCCCCTGTTACCTACCAAATGGCATCATAGCATGGCACCTTTGCTGTCTCTCTTAACTACAGTGACCTTTCTCTTTCTTGAACATGCCTACCATCTTTCTGCTACTAAGACGGCTCACCATTCTTTCTCTTTTCTCTCAGCTGCGCATTCAGAGGACATATAATTTGGTTTAAGCTCAAACTATTATTATAGTTATTCTATTGCTTACTGCAAAGCCACTTACCTAGTTTATAAGTTCTATGAGGACTGGAATCCTTTTTGGTTTTATTATATTCCCAGTATTTTATTAGTGTTTGAAAAATATAGACACTAAAATAATATTTGTGAAGACATGAAAAACAAATGAATAGACACACTATTGTTCAGCATAATATAATTAAATATAGTTCAGTATATTTAATTAAAACAATATTGAGTTTTATGTTTCACAATATAAGCAATGATTGTCAGAATTAACCAGCATATTCAAAATTTGTTATTAAAAATTTCAAAATAATGAACTACATTCATTCTTATATTAACCCCTCAAGTGATATTATTTTATTCCCAACCTTAATTTTCCCAGCATACACTCCAAATTTGAAGCTATTATTAAGCAGTAAAACAGTGTCAGAGATTTCAGTGCAGTAAATGATACTAGAAAATCTAGGAACTCAAATATAGTACAATTACAAATGAAATTCATAAACACAAGAAAACACTAAAGAACCAACTTAATTTTTTTCTATTGCTGAATAATATTTAATTACATGAAAATTCTGCCATTTATTCATCCATTGTATGTTTAATGACATTCAATTTACCTCTGACTTGGAACTATTATAATTAATGCTACAACTAACATTCTCGTGCATGTCTTTTGATGCATATCTGTACACATTTCTGTTGAATACATCCATAGGAAAACTTTTCAAATCAAAGGTTTACATATGGTTAACTTGGGTACATTTTTATAGGTTCCAATGTATCAAACTGGTTTTATCAGTTTAACTTCCTACCAGTAATGGATCAAAGTCCTTATTGGTCCAAATACTTGCCTGTCCTTCTTAGTGCTACTGGGATAAATTCCCCTCACTCTGATTGTAGTAGTCGTATCTCAATTTTAGATTTAATTTGGATACTTTTGTGTGCTTTACACTTTTATCGACTTTTAGAGAATATTCTTTGATGAAGTGCCCATTTAAGTAGTTCCCATTGCTTTTTTTTATCATTTCAAGTTTTTTTAGATTATATTCATAGATATTTTCTGTCAGAATCTGGACTTCAAATTTTTCCCCCTCTTCAGCAAAAGTAAATATTCTCTGTAACAAAAGGAAATTCAATGTTCTGTGTTGTAATGTCTCTGTAATCTACTTTTACCTTTGCCTTTCTTTGTGTCCCATGAAAATAACATTTAGAAGAGGGAACACTAGACATTTTGCAAAATGTTCCTCAGTTTCAGTTTATCTGTTCCCTTATAATTATCTTAGTATTATTTATTTGCTTGTTTGTTTCTTTTTGGTCAGGACCATTACAGCAATGAGAATTCTCGGTTCACCATATCAAGAGACACATGGTATTGATTTATCTCGTTATTGCTAATGTTACCTTTGATCACTTCATTATGATGGTGGATAGCTACCAAATTTCATCACGGTAAATACATAATTTTGACCTTTGTTATGAGTAAGCACTGTATAAAGAGATGCTCTGAGACAATATCCTGTTATTCTTTCTTCTGCTAATTCCAGCAGAATTTTGACGATTCCTGCTTGAATCAAATTTTATTATGATGATTTATCAAAGAAAATATCTGTCTCCTTGACTAGACTGTACTTCTGAGAGGCCAAGACTCTGACACCTAGAGCATGGTCCAGCATGCTCCTAGATCCCAGTGTGTGCGGATGGAAAACATGGTGCCTTGGTGCTAAGCATTTGATTGCTTCTCTTTTGTATTTTATGTATGGCTACACATAGCTATACTTATAACTCTCCAATAATAACAAAATTTAAAATTTTAACTGAATAAAACTTAATAGGTCAAAGCAACATTCATTCTATTTTATCTTATTTTATTTTGGGTTCAATTTTCAGCTTTTTAAAAAAATTTTTTATTGTAATAACTCGTGCAATATAGCATACATCTTTGTTAAGTACAAACTGTTAACAACATATTTGCACACAATTCTCATTTGACCCCTTCCCCGATTCCCTCCCCATTCCCTCCCCCTCCCTCCCCCTAAGGTTCACTTCAGTGAGTGACCTTGATATGATTGTGTAGGTACATCATGTGCTTTAGGGTGTCCCTCTGCCCCATGA
>PVLC010041713.1:0-13388 GCA_004027655.1 Graphiurus murinus | reverse complement strand
AGATTTCGAAAAACGTGTTTGCACAAAATGTCATCTACGAAGTGATGATGGCAGTGCTAAGTTTTATGAAATTTAGAAGTTTAGAGTTTTAAAAATTATGTTGGATGCTCACAGAAATAAAACCTAGACTCCCTCCTAAAACAGAAAATATTACTATAAAAGTGTCAGAAATGAACGATAGCACATTAAAAAGTCACTAATAGCTTGACAGGACTGAAACCACTGAGACCGAATCTTTTTTTTTTTTTTTTTGGTACTGGAAATTGAACACGGGCATTCTGCCTCTGAGCTATAACCCCAGCCCTATTTTTTATTCTCTATTTTTGAAACAGGGTCTCCCTAAGTTGTGGAGGGCCTCACTAAGAAGCTGAGGCTGGCCGAGAACTCGGATCCTCCGGTCTCAGTCTCCCAAATGCTGGGATTACAAGTGTGCGCCACCGCACCCAGCTAGACCGAATCTTTTACACCCTCTTTTCTCTATTGCTCACCATTGCCTCCAAAAATTAAAAATTAAAAAAAAAACAACACTTACACACACAAAATAAGTCTGTAAATGAAGCTATCAGCCATCACTTGGACTAAAAAATCATTTGGACTAAAAACCATTTTAAAAAGATCATGATACTAAAATAATACCAGAAGTTAAAGGTGAAAAACAAAGCAAGTTCACCCTGAGCCAATAAAGACATTAAAAGTTCAATTGATCAAATCTGTATCAAGTAATCAACAAATGACTTTCATGAAGGAATGGGCTTATTCATGGTCAAACAATATAAAGACTTCATGTAGAAACAACACTGGTATCCTGAGTTGCCAGAAACAGTGACAGTTTATACACAAAAAAGAGCATCTTGAGCTAAAGGGTTCCACTCCCAAGATAAATGTAGGAATAAACAGTCAGCTGGGGATGACACTTCCAGAAAAACACCTTAATAGATTTCCATGAACCTATTTATTTATAAGATGATTAGAAAGGTGAACCACAACTACTGTGGGACAAACACCATGATTTCTGGTCTTCTACTGTTAAGTAGAATCTAGTCCTAATAAAAGAAAGAGAGAGAATGTTTCTTCAAAAAATACTTGCAGACTTTCAGGCTGCCAGGCAAAAGTCTTTCCCCCTCCTCCCCAAATTGCTATACCACTTCACTGCCATAGCTGGAGAATCCCCTTCTATTCAGAAACAGAGCCACTAACTAACAGGGGGAATTTCTGCAAAAGGTCCCTACTATTCATGAGAAGGCATTGTCCAGGGCTGCAGCAACAAAGGCCCTCCCCCAACCACCTACTTTCCCACATACCTTTCTTTTACTCTTTACTCCAGACCTCCACCCCAGCCACCACCACCATTCCCCCTTATTACAAAAAGGAAGATTCAGCAACAATCTTCTAGTCCCTCTCTCAGCTAGAAGAAATCTGAAGGTTTTAGCTTGTTGAGCAGGCAGCAAAGACATAACAACCTGCCTCCCTGTTCCTCCCCCTATTCTTTACAGCTTTAAAAGTGCACTTGGAGCCAGGCGGGCGTGGTGGCGAACGCTTGTAATCCCAGCATTTGGGAGACCTGCGGAGGATCCGGGTTCGAGGCCAGCCTCAGCTAGTGAGGCCCTCCACAACTTAGTGAGACTCGGTTTCAAAATAAAGAATAAAAATTAGGGCTAGGGGTATAGCTTGGAGGTCGAATGCCTCTGAGTTCAATCCCCAGTACTGCAAAACAAAACAAAACAAAACAAAAAATAAAAGTGCACTTGGCCAGGCAGTTCTCACCATTAAACAATTCATTCTTTTATTGTCTCCTTTGTCAGGAGGGAAGGAGGGAGGAAGGGAGGGAGGGAGGGAGAGAGAGAGAGAGAGAACACAACTGAGCACGATCACAAAACATAACACCGAGCATTCAACTTCTGTACCTTACAGTCACAGTCTTTCACCTCCTAGTCCATTGGATTTAGTGACCGAGTAAATCTTAATCTGTAAACAAATGGTTTTCTCTACAATTAAACCATTCATTCGCTCTTTTTTTTTTTTTTTTTTTTTTTTCTTAACTGCTTGGCGGCTGCCCAACCCAGAGAGACTTGTAGTTTCCATTATTTAGCTCTCCCAATGGTTAAAAGGCAATAAGCTCATTTGGAGTTTATAAAACTATGCACCATCAACAAAAGCATGTAATGCTTCCAAGATGCACAGTGGCTTCCACATGCACAGTAAGGAGCTGTGTGTAGTCTCCCTCCAAACAAAAATGCTGGGCCCCAATTAAGCGCTCTGGGGGCCTTCAAAGCAGTTATGCTAAGTTGCAAATACAGCAAGATCCACTTGAACTCCAACTGTCTTGTGTGCTTTTCCTCCCAAGGTAGGGAAAAAGCTGGGACAGACTGACCTCATTAAAGGGTAATTAGTGAACCCCAGGACTTGAGAGGCCACCACAATCATGCCCATTGTGAGTATTTCACTATAGGGCCACTATTTTTTTTTTTTTTTTTTTACCCAGGAGGTCTCTACAATCTGAAAGGCCTACATTTTAAATTTTTAAGGATTTCAATCTGGCTAGGGGTTTTTTTTCCCTTACTACCAGTCATTGAGTAAGAAGAAAGGAAGCAACACAAAGAGATTTCTACTTTTATTGTGAAATTCTGGCATAACTAAAAATAAACTTTTATCATAAAATCACTTAGTATATTCTCTACATACAAAAAATAATGTAAAATGAGTTTCATTTAAACACAGTGAAATAAATATCCCACTTCTAGATTACAGAGATTGAAAGCACCAAAACAAAGATAAAAATCAATCCATATAGGGTTTTTATGATTATGACATGGATGCTGAAAAAAAAATGAATGCATCCATTTAAATGTGAAGGTGTCACTTAGAAACTAATACCAAGTGAGGTGACCAACACAACCACTTTACCATCAATAAAATCCTTCACACCTCTTTAAAGCCCATTATTATTGCTGATATCAATCTGCCAAGATGCTTGAGAACTGAACTCTACTATAAAATGCACCAGTAAATTTCACTGCATTCTTTAACTTAAGAACACCACCTTCCTTTAAATACTAAGCCTTAGATCCACTATTCTGTCCTAAAATTCTCCAGTACAATACTTGAGAAAGTAGTTTTCAAGGCAAATAATGAAACGGTTGTCTTAACCTTTCTCAGTAACCAAATTTTTTTTTTTTTTTTCTTTTTTTTTTTGCAGTACTGGGGGGATTGAACCCGGAGGCATTCTACCTCCAAGTTACACCCCCAGCCCTATTTTTTGTTTTGTTTTTACTATTTACTTTGAAACAGGGTCTCACTAAGTTGTAGAGGGCCTCACTAAGTAGCTGAGGCTGGCCACGAACCTGTGATCCTCCTGCCTCAGCCTCCCAAATACTGGGATTACAAGTGTGCATCACCACACCCATCCTAGCAACCAAAGTTTTAACAACTCTAACATTTATATATAATCAGGTGGATGAACATCTTTGTAAAAAAATTTGTAAATCACTGAAGGAGGAAAGAGTTGGAGTAATGGTCTCCTTCAAAGTTAAAACTACCCAAATATGCAGAACCCAGTCCACTTCTCCTCAGGGTGAATTCTGTAAGGGAAGAAGGGACTTATGTCACAGGGCTGGCTACCCACTGCAATCCAAGCCTCCAAAGGCTGCAACACAGAGTGCTCTAGGACCTACACGCAAACTTATAGTACATGTTTAGTACCCATGGTGACAAATCTTGTATTTGTCAAGCCAATTAATCACCCAATTCCTGTATTTGGATTTACAGCTTTTGGATATCAAACAAAAGAATTTAAAAATGTAGAACAAAAGTCTCTGTGTTATAGCCAAACACACTTGAGCTATATTTAGAAGTGAATTTGTGTGTATTTGTGTTCTAGTAAAATACTGCAGGGGCCCCTCCTTAGCCAAACATCCTTGTTTGGTTTATTTTAGGAATACTACAAAATTTATTTGCAAAACTTAAACATATGCAGTACATTTAAGGAAGTCTTGAAAAGATGGCAAAGGCTCATTAGGGGAAGAGGGGGGACCCCAACCATAGTTGTTCTGTTTTGTTTTAATATACCCAATATATGTATGAGACTCGCCGGGGTTGGGGGGTGGGGGGAGGATGCAAATCCTGGAAGTCATTCCAAACAGTTGGAAACTCTTCCTCTTAAAGTAAATTCAAGGGCTCAAAAAATAAATATTCAAGAGCATTAATTTGTTTCTAGATGTGTGCGTGCAAGTAAAACAGCAGTCATAATGTGGAAATTTCAGTCACATTTTGCAACTAATTGGAAGCAGATTAGAATTCCGCCTCAGGGGAACGTTGTCAAACTAGAAGCTGGAGCAAATGAAGAAAGAGGTGAAGGCGTCATGAATAGCTGACAGATTTACAGCGCTCAGAGCCATAAACGGGTCCCCGGCGGGAGGCAGGGCGCATCCCCGCGGCCCCCGGGAGCGCGCAGCCCGGGCCCAGGCGCCAGCGGCCACGCCCCCGGGGCCGGCCCTCCATCTGCTCCCAAGCCTAAACAATAAATGCTGGCCCACAAGAAACCTGGCTACTGATAAGATAGCTGACCTGCAGACTGATAAACTGGAGGATGCCTCAGTTGAAGGGAGTGAGAGCTGCTTTATTTGAGAGGCGGGGGAGGGAAGAAAAAGAAAGCCAGATTGTGGAGGATAATACAGCAATGGAGTAATGGAAACAGCTGCTCGCTTTCTACTTCAGTGTGTGGCATCTGCTGCGGCATCATGGGAAAGGCTGGTGAAGGATTTGGGCAAGGAATGTAAATGGAGACAATTGCCCAAATAGAGTTGGATGCGGGAAAGCGCCATCGCTCTGTTGTATTGGGACGCAGAGGCGAACACTATTACTTAACTCAGATCCCACCTTCAGAGCAGCTTCAAGATTTGGGAATGCGAATTGCTTTTCAATCATTCATTTAAGATCCTGAACAATACGACGGGATAAAACCTACTTGCTGGGGCAATAAGTAGGGTGTTAGTCCAAGTGCTTTCTGCTCATCTCCCACACAGCTTCGAGAAAAAGTTAAAATGAACGACTTCCATCTATATTTCATTTATTTGGATTTTATTATTATTATTATTATTTTTTTTTTTTTTTTGCAGTACTGGGGATTGAACTCAGGGGCTTTCTACCTTCGAGCTATACCCCCAGCCCTATTTTTTTTAAATCTTTATTTTGAAACCAGGTCTCACTAAGTTGCGGAGTGCCTCACTAAGTAGCTGAGGCTGGCTTCGAACCCGGATCCTCCGGTCTCAGCCTCCCAAATGCTGGGATTACAAGCGTGCGCCACCACGCCCGGCTTATTATTATTATTTTTTAAAGAATCACCACTGTTTACTTTTGAACTGGCTCAGGGGACAGCTTATATTTGTTTTGCCTATTTCCTCTTTTGCTGCAGATTCAGTTCTAATTTAATTTCCATCACAAAAGAATTGACAAAGAACTAAAACTCAGGAACACATAACCAAGTGCTGCTGTGCTAGTCATAAGTCTATAATAAAGCACAGATTTGATAGCATTATCCATGTACTGTGGTGAACCACACACAAATAAACAGTTCTCTCTGAAGAAAGAAAACCCGAGGTTTCGATCCTTCTAATTCAAACATTATTGTTGTTTTTAACAGGAGCCACCCATAAAATCAGCCAAGAGGTGACAGGAAATCCAAAAGTAATCTGGTCTGGCTATGCACGTTTTAGAAAAAAAAAAAAAAAGCTTTAGAAGATGCTTCCCAACTCATTCTGATGCTATTTTAGGTGAAGAATGGGTTAAACTGTAAAATCTAGGTACAGAAACAATTGGTACCTTAAAGCCAACTACCAACTGAATTCAAAGGCCGGGGTGACTTGTAACCAAAAATACAGCCCTCCAACACAAGGAAAGCTTGCTGACCTAACTAGGAACAACTTAGTCATGACCTTTGAACCTTCAGTGACTAATGTGAAGGACAAAAAGGGGTCCCGGAAGCAGCCAGAGGCCAGATGTGCTTGCCTAAGAAGCCAAACTAGGAGTTGGCTTTAATCAAAAGGATGAACAGTGACTTCCAGGAGTTTATGAAAGTGTGACCAACTGGAACTTCGTCGTCTGTTGCTAATTGAAGCATATAAAAGAGTCCATTTCTCAAAACATACTACAAACACTTTTTTTTTAAATTCACTGCCACATGACAAAAACCAGAATCGAGCTGACTGGTAGAAGATCAGTGCAACCAAAGACCAAGCTATTATTTCAAACTGTCAGGGGAAAACAGTAAAATTGCTACCAGGTCTCCTTAAGTTACCCTTCAATAAAAAGAAGCCATCAGGGAAATAAGAGGAAAAGAAAACACATCAAAACCTTAAAAGTCCCTTTAAGTAAAATTATACGTCTGTGGCACCATGCCATCTGCTCTCTGGTTAACATAATAAGCCAATTCCACAACCTAAATATCTGCTTTCTAAAATCATTACGTGCAACACAAAATATAATCAATGTATTTTTATTTACTCTTAAACTGTAAAAGCTGAATTCATATGGCATTATTGGAATATGCCTAAATGTCCCTGCAGGCACACTTCTCTTAAGGTGCTAGCTGACAATGAGGTTTCCCAGGAGGCAAAAGCTCAGTGGTTGAGCTGGTATAGTCACAACGAATAATAATCAAAAGGGGGCGTGGGGGAGAGAGTAGCTTTGAAAAATCAGCAGTAGCATTTGTTCACTATTTAAGCCCACTTGTTCAGACTGAAAGGCCCTCCCTTTTTGAGTTCTCAGTTACACTGTAATATATACTTTTAAATTTCACTTAGCTTTGCTGGGGGTAAAAACAACAACAAAATCTTTCTAAATAGCACAGGAGGTCCCACTGACCGACCAAAATGTATTTGGCTTTGTGATCATTTCAGTTTTCAGGCAAAACCCATAATCTCTTCTGCTACATTCCCAAAGGTGTTTCTAAGCAATATACAGCAAATATGCAGCATTGGGCTTTAAGAACAAAGTGTCAGCCTCATCACCGTGACTATTTACTACCACCACCCTCAAAATAACATTATAAACAGCCCAACTGCAAATCAATCAACTATGAACAGTTTAACCACCTTTCATTCAGTTGCAATGGTTTTGTTTCAGTTGCCAAAACTAGCTTAAATTAAGAGTTTGCAACACAAAGCAAGCAATCACCAGTGAAACTTCAGCTGGGAGGGGCACCTAGCTTGGAGAGAGAGGTACTCCACAGCAGAGCAGAAAGTAAAGTCAACTGTGACCTTGTATTTTTTAAATAATAAAGCCATATTACTGGCTGAGGTGGTACATGCCTGTAATCCAAGTACTTGGGAGGCTGAAACAGGAGGACCACAGGTTGGAAGACAGCCTCAGCAATTTAGTGAGATCTTCAACAAGTTATTGAGACCCTATTTCAAAATAAAAAGTGAAAAGTGCTGGAGTTGTAGCTCAGAGGTAGAATGCCCCTGGGGTTCAATCCCCAGTACCACAAAAAAGGAGGAGAAGAAGGAGGAGGAGGCCACAGTTCAATATGTATATATGCAACAACATTTATATGTACACACCTAGGAATACTAGTTTCAGGGCACCAATATGATCCCTGCATTACTCTATAATGCCAACCTAAGTCATTACTGAGGTGGAATCTCATCTGTTACCTTGCGCTGCACTCTTAGGTGGGTATTATTATCAGTTACTGAAAACAATCCTAGGGAAGAAGGCTAATTTCCACTCTGATGTTGCTAACAAGAATAGCCTAGTATTTCCTTAGTTCTGGCTTCCATGTTACCCAAGAATGCTCTACAAGTAAGGAATAAACTGTTTAGTATTCAAGCAAAACCCTTGATGTTCAGATTGCTGGCAGGTTCAGAGTGCTGGCAATCAAAACTATGTTGTGCTACAATAATTACTATGAAAAACTTCCCGTGCTTAGTATTAAAGAATAGAATAACATGATCCTTCCACCTCTCCTCCACCTCTAGAGTGTGTTCAACATGGCAATTATCTTCGTTCAAGAAGCAGATTTTAAACTGCACTGAAACTCAATTATACCCATGACTTTTTTTTTAAACATACACTTCAAGAGGCAGGTTTCATCACATTCAAATCACTGAGCAAAATCTTTTTCCCAGCTTGTAAAAAAAAAAAAAAAAAAAAAGATTTTATCCCCCTCCCACGAGATATCTTTAAGTATAAAAATGACTTCTCTTAAGATTTGGAGCCACTTTTTCACCCTATTAAACCAGAGGGATGGCTGAGCAATGTTGAAAGAGTGAGCCCATCTGATAAGAACAGTTCAATCTGCAGCTCTCCCAAATGTCATTACCACACGGCCTAGAACTGCCACCATGCTAAAAAACCAGATCACACACTTGTTAACAAAAACACATTACTTTGCTACTTTTAAGAATGCAAAGGAACTAGGAGTCATAGATTTGATTTAAGTGCTTGTGGCTAAAATAGCTTTCCAATTATCAAGGGCCTCTTAGGAAGAGCAAGAATGCATTACGTGTTAATGACCACAACCAGGGGTCCCTTCTCCACTCTTTCCTCGGAACCCGGGCAGATCCTCCCCGCAGCTTCACCATTAACATGTCTGTTTCCTGTCAGCCCACTCAGAGATAATGTCATTTATCTCAGGGAGGCACAAGCCCAGTCATTAGCTTCAATAAAAGACCTCAAACAAAGGCCGGATAATGTTTTACCCAGGGATCTTACTAAACCCAATATCAAGAATCTGAGCCCCTAAAAGTCAAGAACGCAAGTTATCCTTAAAAGTATATTTTGCTCGGTATCAACAATCCTACACTACAACTCTGAACAAGAGCACACAATTAGATTAAGGAGGATAAATGCTGACCAAGGTTAGCCTGTGAGAGCCCTCCCCTCTTTTCAGGGGGAAATTTGACAGAATAATTCAGGTACTAACTAAATAGGCAGATCTTTGAAGAACTGACCCCCTTTATTGTGAGTGCCTGCAGGAACTGAATAACCATTATAAAGTGGTCAATGGCTGAGCTTCTGGAAATCTTTTAAATAAAAGTGGAACTGGTTAAAGTAAATGTAGGAACATGTGTTTTCACAGTGTTGCTCATATTACTGCAATTTCAAGTTTCTATGAAGTACCAGGTGAACTTTTTTAAATTAAAACACACACACATACAGACACTGTCAAAATTGGAGCAAATCTCAGCCATTCAATCCCTGTTTTTCATGCTGGAAACGAAGAACAGATGGTACTTTCCATGTTGTTTGAATCTGGTTATTGAACACCTCTGTGGTTAGGGAGATTTCTGCTTAGCACTTTCGGCATACATTTCATTTACTAACTATAAAATGCTGCTTAGGAAAAATAAGTCCTTATAACACTCTAATTAAAACCATCTTGCAGCCAAGCAATTTCACTTGAAGAGTATTCTTAACCTCATGACATTTGAACAATCAATCCCCCCCTTTTGTTTTACAGACTGTTTGCAAAGTTATTAAAAGTTGCTAAACATTATCTCCTTTAGCTCAATCTTAAGCAGTTTCACATATTCTCCAGGAAACCCAACAGATTTCAAATATTAAACTTAGAGTTCGGTGATGGGCCTGATCACACAAATATTCCAAGCTACATAGGTTTTCAGAGAAGCCTTCTTTAGGGAAGAGGCAGCCCTTCTGTATCCACCTCAAAAAGCCCTGTCATCCTCTAAGGAAGCCTATAGAAAATTAAGGAGCTGGATCAATGGTGATTGGGAGCCACCTCTAGTTACCAATGTTTTTTAACAGCCAATTCCCTTATGTAGCTTTCAAAACAGTTTGCTGTCCAACAACAATGGACTTTGTTCTTTAATTATAGCAAGTGACCTTCCTGCCCTTTTATTTCACCATACATAAACTACACTCTCTAAGCAGAATTCATAGGGGGCACTATATTTGCAAAAAAGGAAAAAAAAAAAAAAAAGCACATCATCCACAAAACTCATTAATCAAAATATGTTCTTAAACTGCTCACACTCACTTAGAAAATGTGCCAGAATTCCCCAGTGAGGTGTAAAAAGGCTTCTGCAAGAGAATAAAATAAAATGAATGATATCTTTTATAGACAGGTCCATTTGTAGACACCACCTTTAAGATGACAAGGACCATCTTAATGGAAGCAAGATGACATTACAGAAATAATTCTCTTTTCGAAATATGTACCGTATAGAACCCCTAAGACACAACTGTGCGACCTCCTATTTACATATCAGCTGCTTTTAAGAATTTTTCTATATATTTTCAAATTTTCTAGCAATCAAATAAACCCATATCTATTCAGTACTCTGTATAACTATTTAGCCTAGCAGAATGTCTCCCTCTCTGATAAACCAAAACTATAAGACACTTAAAGAGGATACAAAAAGAAGAGCTTCAACATAAAGAAGACTGAAAGGAGGGGGGGAGGGGCAAAGCAGATTTTAACAACCAAAAGCCAACCCGTCAAATATACTTATTCAGACTTGTCACTGGTGGCTTAACCACAAAATGGGCTATAGAAGTGTAGCTCAAACATCTTAGAATTATGGCATGTTTTGATTTTGTTCACGTATTAAGGGAGTGGCGACTTTTACAACATTCTTGTGGTTTCCACATAAAAGAGTAGAACACTCATTGATTTAATTAGGTTTCTTAGGTCCAATTTATCATGTTTTACATGACTCTGTATAGTGAAGAAACAGAATAAACACACCCAAAATAGACATTTAAGCATGCTGTGAAAATTAACCAGTGACAGTAAGTCTGATGAATCTTCTGGGAACCTTCCAACCAGGAAAAAAAAAAAAATGCACACACACCTAGACTCTCCTTTAGCCTTCACATGTGGCCCCTTGTGAGACACATTTGATTGCTGAAAAATAGTCATCTTCAGTTTCTTGTTGTTGTTGTTGTTTTTGTGGTACTGGGGATTGAACCCAGGGGCATTCTACCTCCAAGCTACATCCTCAGTTCTATTTTTATTTTATTTATTTATTTATTTATTTATTTATTGGTACTGGGAATTGAACTCAGGGGCATTCTACCTCCAAGCTATACCCCCAGCCCTATTTTGTATTCTTTATTTTGAAACAGGGTCTCACTAAGTTGTGGAGGGCTTCACTAGGAAGCTGAGGCTGGCCAGGAACCTGGATCCTCCAGTCTCAGCCTCCCAAATGCTGGGATTACAAGCGAGGGCCACCACACCAGTGCTCATCTTCAGTTTTAAGGCTCTTACTCTTCACAAACCCAGATGATCAAGCCAGGCTAAAATTAAAACATTGTATAAATGTAAAAACAAAAGAAAAAAAAACACCTTTCTCCAAGAGGCCTGAGTTGCAACATTTTGTCAGGAGAAGCTTGTCCTACTCAGTCTTTCCTTCCTAAATAGGTACCCTCATTTCATTAGGAAGTATTTTCCAAATTGATGCCTAATTTGCCACAACCACAAGTTGGTGAAATTAGAGTTGCTTCCCTGGGTGGCATCCATGCGGTGAAGTGCCACCTGTGTGCCAAGGATGAAAGCATTCTCAAATCCTTCTGGGGAGGCATGGGAGGTGGGAAGGAAAGGTTTAAGGAAACTTGAGACCCTGAGCTAACACCCCAGCTAGACAAGAACGCCCAAGGCTGCAGGATCCAAGCCCCTCCAGGCCATCCTGGAGGCCCTCCATGCCAACTCCAGTGGCTAAGGTTAGCTGTGCAGCTCTCTCCTCACCCCAGGCCAGGAGTGGATCTAAATGCCATGTGCTCACTCCCCTCCCCCACCCAGACCCACCAGGACTTGTTTGCTATTCATTTATGTAATTCATATGGCCACATTTATATCTCTCAGACTGAAGATGTATATGGGTAATTTAATTCTCACGTCCTTCATCCAGTTTCCTCTGTGACTGGAAAGTGAAAAGAACACAAAAACTGGAGAACCGACACCAGGGCTCTAATCTCAGTTGCCATGACAGCAGCCTTTGAGATCCTGAAATGTTCCGATTGCCAGCTAAACAAAATTGTTGAATGTGAACATTTGGCTGGAAGATTAAAAGGCTAAGGGGAATGCAAAAGGGCAGTACCTCCCACATTCCAAGCAGCCAGTGAATCCAATCAAATGCCTCTGACTCCTTAACCACAGCCATTGTGAGCACTGGATTAGGGCAATTCATCTAGATAGTTAAAGCAGATTAGAACTGCAATTTGAAGACTATTGGCAACAAAAGTAAATGCCGTACAGTACTAAATAATAAGAACATCGCCAAACGCCTGGAGTAGAAATTATGTGAAACTACACATTTCAACAGAAGAATCAAAGTTGATTCAAATTCACCAATGGAAAAATGCAGTCTAACCAAGAGGATATGAATAAAAGAAGTGTTCAGGGACCCTTAGCGAGTTTGGCATTTTTATCTACACCTTAATATACTTCCACAACTTCTAAAATCAAAAAACTTTATTCCCGTGCTCCAACTGAAATCTTGAACACACACACAAATAAAAAAGCCTTAGGGAGAGAAACGTGAATAGTTCTGATCAAGTCAAAAAGAGCAAACAAAAATAATTTAATAAGCATATTTCCAAACTGTGCCATGAGGTACATGATAGAAATGTTGCTTCTGCAATACACAACCTGTAGAAGTAATCCAAAGATTAATTTTATAGAAAGATCACTCGCACCCCAATTAGCTCCCAACCTGCCTGGTGGACACAGTAGACATCACTCAACGCACAGCAATCACACCGCAGACCAGCAAGACCCTGGCCTGCATCCCTAAGCAGCACAACTGCTGGGGGCAGTTATTCCCAGCCGTGTCTAAGTGCAGACCTTGAGACAGTGACAAAGATGGGGAGGAAGGGTCCAAATGATCTAAACCAACTCTCCACATTGTTCAAGTGCAACGCGCGTTCTAGTATCCAGCGTCACTCTTCCGGTCTCCTTCTCCACCGGCTTTCACATTTCAGGAACATCAGCCCAGTCTCTTCTACTCTTCTAACCACCTTCCAGCACCCCACTAACGCCAGGGACCTCGGTGATAACACTCAACTCTCTAGCTGAAAACTGGGTGAGGGGAGAAAGCCACCAAAATCATCCCAATGTGGCCGCACTTTTATGAAACCAAGGACCCACTGCAGCAAAACTGGAGTTTAATCCAGGACCCGGAAGGCAAACCTATCCAAGGATGCCTGTCCTTGGATGGAACTATTTTGGAGAAAGTAGCACAACGGTGAAGGGAGTGTGAAATGGAATCCTCCACCTTCCTCTCCACAGAGGGGACTTGAAACCTGCACCTAAGGACACGTTAATGGCAATAATAGGGACGTGAAAATTAAAGCAGAGGACAGTTCTTCTTAGGGGAGAAACCCAGACAAGAGGCAAGCGGGTGCATAAAGCAGGTTTTCCATGAAAAGCA
>PVLC010041712.1:0-13221 GCA_004027655.1 Graphiurus murinus | reverse complement strand
TCTTTCCCAACCCTCTCCCACAACCCCTTCTGCTCTTGGTCTTGCTCCTCAGATTTTTGAAATCCCTTTTGTTTCCTATGTTCTCTCTAGCTTTCACATATGAGTGAAAACATTCAACCCTTGACTTTCTGAGACTGATCTCAGCATAATATTCTCTAGTTCCATCCATTTTTCTGCAAATGACATAATTTTGTTCTTTTTATGACCAAGTAGAATTCCATTGTGTGTATATGGGAGTTTCTTCATCCTTATATCAATTGATGGATGCTTAGATTGGTTCCATACTTTGGCTGTTGTGAATTGTGCTGCTAGAAACATGGACATGCATATATCCCTAGGGTATTCTGTGTTTAATTTATTTGGAAAGATATGAAGAAGTGGTACTAAAACTCCTAGTTTTTTGAGAAAGCTCCATACTGATTGCCATAGTGGCTGTACTAATTTATAATCTCACCTACAGTGTAAAAAGTTTCTATTTCCCCACATCCTCAGTAGCATTTAGTATTGTTTGTATTCTTGATGATTGCCACCCTTATGGCAGTAAGGTGGAGTCTCAGTGTAGTTTTGATTTGCATTTCTCTCTCTACTAATGATATTGGATTTTTTTCATTTATTTATTGGTGATTTGTATTTCTTATTTTGAGAGGTACTTGTTCATTAATGATTCTTGAATACTTGCTGTGAGTTGGGCACTATACTAGGCGCTAAAATTTAAAAAGACATACAAAGCAAGATGCCCTGAAAGTGCTTAATATGTTACTGGAGGGATCAGATAGTATGAACTCTAAATTGCCTTCAGGTTTAAATTTCTAGGAGATAGATTGCAAAATATCATAATAAAATACATATTTATCATTGATAGCCCAGACAAACATTGGGAAATTTTGAGAACGTTTAATTGAAGGCATTGTTACCAAAAAAAGTCCCATAAACACAAATATCCACCTAGCATTGGAATCTTCTTCTTTTTTTTTTTTTTGTAATGTGCAAATCTTCTCTACTTTATCGAAGCAGATGATACAAGAAAGAAAGCTCTAAAAGCCTTGAAATTACACTATGCAATCGAAGTGGAACAAATGGAGAGAAAAGAATCTTTTTGGCAAAGCAACAAAATGACTTAAACCAACATCCTTTTAAGTTGGTTTTCATTATGAATTACTCTGGCATTGTTTATCCCTTTCAGTGTATCAGTGTTAGAAACAAGACTCTCCTCCAAATCTCATAACTGAGCACCTAGCATTTGTTTGTTTTATTCTGCTTCAACCAGCTTCTCTCAGAAGGCTTCATGGAGCCTCTGTAGGAACTCACGGAATGTAATACTTACACTGAAGGGAAGAAAAACAGGATTTGGAGTCTGAGGAGGTTGTTTTTCATAAAGTTAAGGGGATAAAAGCAGTATCTGTGTCTAGATGTAATGTGTATATGTATTTGTGTATCATTGTAATTAAATAAAAATATTTAGGGGAATATTCAGAAACAAAGGACTGTGGGAATCTGTAACTGTTTTCTGCCAAGGGTACACTTTCTTTGCCTGATTTGAGCTGGCTAAATAATTTTCCCCTTGGTACCAAGTGGGCTTCAGAGATCACAGAATATCTAATGTTTAGGCTTTGCCAATGCTCAGATCATGAAGCTTCCATATGGACATAATAATTTTATAGTTTCAAAAGGAAAGAGTCATAGCTAGTGAAAACATATGCAATTTTTCAAGGAAAAGGACAGGTAAAAAGTTTATAAATATTGGTATCATCATATCAATCCAATAAATATTAGAATTCTGGACATATATGTAATTCTATTTTCCAACAATGAATTTATATGAAAGTAATTAGCAATTATTTCTAAGATATAGATGTACCATTCACTCCAAATAGAAATAAGTACATAGGCCTGCATGAACTTGCCATTTTTCCTGACCATGTGCTTGGAAGAAGAGTACTTCCATTGACCATTGGTAGAACATGTAAGCACAGCTTCATAAATAGAAGGCTCTGTCTTTGTCATGGAGGCAACTGACTAATGTGCCACAGTATAAAACCAGGACTTTAGAGGCCAAATTAATCTAAATGATCCACTTAATATTCATGAGAGAAATAAAACCAGAATATAGTTTTAAAAAATTAAAAATGTAGTGATAAAATGGACTAACATTGTATGATAATTGCCAAGTGAGAGGAGATTTTTGTTTTTTATATATCCTACTGCAATTTTTAGTTTTCAACTTCCTTTGGGTCAGTTGGACAAGATTTTAAACCACAGAAAAAGAAAGGAAAAGAATAAGAAAAAATTAGATTGAGAATTTTACAACTCTTAATTAGAGAATGGAATCAGCTAATTTAATTTACATATGGCCATGGTCTGTTTTGGTGGGATTAGAAGATGGGAAAACATGTTGATTGACCTTGGAGAAGATTATTGGTTATGCTAATGATTAAATATTTGCTTAGGCTGAGAGTTATCCTGAAATAAAACAAATATGATATCAAGGTCTTTCTGGAAAACTTTAACAAATACTTTACATAAACAAGATCCATATGGGAAAAATTAACTTTAGGTGAAGACATTACCAGATATCTTTCTTTTGCTCTTCCGAATAATTTTTTGAGGCTATTGTGTAAATAAGTACAAGAATATAGTAAAAATTATCAGTTTCAAGGTTTAGGTTTGCTGGTCTTGATAGTTTCTCTGTGATTAAACAATATTACACATTGAATAGTTTAGGGTTGAAAACACAAGGTATAGAACTTATTTTTAAATAAAAAATATTGAAAGTGAAGAGAGAGAGAAAATGATAAATAAAGGTGAAAGGTATGCAAAATTTTCTTTGTGCTATTCTTGCAAATTTTCTGTATGTTTTAACAATGCAAATTTTAAAGTCTAAAAATATATTAAGTAGTTCAAGTTATTATTAGGTGAATTTATTACAAAATAGATTTCTGGGAAAAAACAAAGTACTCAAAGATGACACTTCATGATCAATATTAACCATACACATTCCTTGGTTTTCTTTTCTCTCTGTGGCCAAGGATGCTCAAACTATTTAATCCCACCAGAGTATACTGGAAGAAAAGTGCATTTTCACTGGCTTTTTTGTTATTTCTGAAAATTCTTCTCTGTTCTACCACTTGCAGTTTGTAGATAGGCTATGAACTTGACACTGCAAGAAAACCTGGAAAGGAAGACCATATGCTTCTGTGTGTTTGTGTTTGTGTGTGTGTGTGTGTGTGTGTGTGTGTGTGTGTGTGAGAGAGAGAGAGAGAGAGAGAGAGAGAGAGAGAGAGAGAGAGAGAGAACTGCTTTTGAGAACTGTTTAGATCACTGTGCAGTAAGAATTGTTTGAAACTTCAGAAGACTTGGACTTTATTCATGTTTCTCCATCACTCTAGCTCAGCATGGAGCTAATCACTTCCAAGACTTTTTTTCACTAATCATTAAATAGGTCTCATTTTTCTAGGTCAGCAATGAAGGAGAGAACATTCTGTGATGAAGCAAATGTTCTATAATTTGCCCTGTTCACAATTACTCAAGAACAATGTAGTTACTGAACACTTAAAATATGGTTAATGACAAAAGAAAAACATTTTATACTGAAATAATCCCACATAGATAGTGGTTTCCATAGTTGGTGAGCATAGGACTAGACCACATTTTATAATTGTGTGATCTTATCTTTCAACATGGCATTGGAAATTCTATGTAGGAGTCGATTTTATTTCTTTTGTTTGTTTGTGTGTGTGGTTCTAGTGATTGAAGCAAGGGGCAACTACCTCTTAGTTACACTCTATGCTTAAATTTTATTTTTATTTTAAATCAGGGTCTACCTAAATTACTGTATATATGCTGGCCTTGAACCTGATATCTTCCTAACATTCCTAAGTGGAAATGTGATTATATGTGTGCAACACCTTGTCCAGCTCAAATCAAATTTATTTCTAAATTTTGTTTATTTATTTTTTTTTTGTGGATACTATGAGCACCCAAGTAAACTAAGTAAAGTGGAGGATGTTCATGTAGACTGATATATTAAACAAATCTCATAAAATTCAAATCTTATGGAAATTCACAGTAAATCTTAGTTGACCAGAAGCCTAGAAATTAGAATAACCATAACCCACATTTGTAGGAATCTTAATAGCAGAGATTATTCAGTTAGAGCATAGATGTATAAAAATAATAATCTATGATAAAATCTTAGCCCCATTATTTAATAATTATACAACACTAAATATATTATTTATACTTTTTTCTGTTTTACCATGTGTAAAAAAAAATCAGTATATATATACTATTTTAGTTCTAAAAAGTGCTCTTATCAACTTATGTTTTCATGTTTCAGAAGTTAGATTGCATTTTTCTAAATAATGACAGAAATAGAGAAAATAGATTTAAGGCCACCTGAGCAAATGTAATTTCAGCCATGCATAGGCAAAAACAGTTCATTTATTGTTACCTGAGTTAGTTACACTGGTTGCTTTAGTAAAGACCTGGAATATATATGTAGACTTGAATTTGAATTTGAATCTCTATCATTTGTTAATATGTTTTGAAAAAATGTATTCCCTCATATAATATTAAAATAGAGTTAATTATTATAATCAGGTGTCTGATTATAGTAAAGCAAAAACATAACAGGTAGAAATTTCAAGTTTCCAAAATAAATCAAAAATTTTCAAAGTGAAGAAAGACTAAGAAACCCAATCTCTGTGTTGTGAAATTCTGATACTGGGTCATTGATTTTTTTCTTTACTTTTCTTTTTTTTTTTTTTGTGGTACTGGGGATTGAACTCAGGGGCATTCTACCTCTGAGCTACACTCCCAGCCCTATTTTTTATTCTTTATTTTGAAACAGGGTCTCACTAAGTTGTGGAGTGCCTCACTAGATAGCTGAGGCTGGCCGTGAACCTGGATCCTCCTGTCTTAGCCTCTCAAATGCTGGGATTACAAGGGTGCGCCACCATGCCCGGCTGAGTTTTTTTTTTTTTTTAATAAAATTCCACATTGTTTCCAAGTGAGGCTTATTCAATTTTAGAAAAACAATGGAACTAGTTATAAATGTGATCAAATTATTAATATTGCCACCTTAAAATTGGTAAGGCGATAAACATCATGAGCTTGCTGTGTAAGTATCAGTGTCGCCATGTTCTCTCTATGGAAGCATAATACCAAGAGTAAATCAAAAGAAATTTTGAACTCAGAGTATAAGTGTTCAAATTTTCCACAATGAAAAATATATGAAATTTGCATGTAATTGTGAATGTAAATACATGCTCTTCTCTGCATTTAATGTGAACATATCTTTTTCGTTAAAAACATACTCAGTTTTCAGTGTTTGGTGCTTATTGCCTTTTCTTCATATTTTCCTGTCCACTTCCCAAGGAAAATATATGCTGGCTCATTCTAAAGTGTGCACTAGGCCATATTAGGTCCTCTGGTCAAATGTAAACAAAACAGTCAAAGGCAAGGGAAGGAATAAGAAATTGTTACGGGCTGTTATGTTTTTAGAGAATGAGCTTTCAGAGTGTGGGCGAGTTTATTATTTGTGCCTCAGTAATTCACAAAATTATTGGTGAAAGCAACTGATAAATTTGTGTATATATATATATGTTGTTTCCTGCAAGCTACTTGTAAAAAAAAAAAATTACACTGAATATAAAAGGTTTCAACTCCCCAATAAAAAGACACAAGATGGCAAAATGGATTAAAACTCATAATCCATCTATATGCTGCCTACAAAAAACACACCTTACAAGCAAAGACTTCCACAAACTAAAGGTGAAAGGCTGGACTAAGGTAATCAATGCCAACGGAACTCAAGGACAAGCAGGAGTAGCAACTATGATATCAGATAAAATAGACTTCAAGCTTACATTTATCAGAAGAGACAAAGCAACTCATTTTTTACTAGTAAAAGGAACAATCCCTTTTAGCAGATGACATGATACCATAATTAGAAGACCCAACAAAATCAACCAAAAAACCTATAGAACTGATCAACAAATTCATCAAAGTAGCTGGATACAAAATCAATCTTAAAAAATGAGAAACTTTCCTATATGCCAACCATAAATCTCTGAAAAAGAAATCCAGAAAAAAATTCCACTCACAATAGCACCCTGAAAAAATAAAATACTTAGGAATAAACCGAACCAAGGAGGTAAAAGACCTTTATAAGAACAACTATAAAAAGTTGAAAAAAGAAATCAAAGAAGACCTTAGAAGATGGAAAGTTATTCCGTGCTCTTGGATAGGCAGAATAAATATCATCAAAATGGCCATTTTCCCAAAAGTGATCTACAGATTCAATGCGATACCCATTAAACTACCAAGATTATTCCTCACAGACATAGAAAAAGCAGTCCTTAAATTCATTTGGAACAAAAAAATCCCAGAATATCCAAAGTAGTTCTTAGCAACAAAAACCATGCAGGAGGCATCACAATACCTAACTTCAAACCATACTACAAGTTTACAGTAAAAAAAAAAAAAACAAAAAAACAAAAAAAACAGCATGGTATTGGCACAAAAACAGACACATAGACCATTGTAGTAGAATATGAGTCAGAAACAAACCCACACACTTAGAGTCAATTGATTTTTGACAAAGGAGCCAAAAACATACACTTGAAAAAAAATAGCCTCTTCAATAAATGGTGTTGGCAAAACTGGTTAACCATATGCAGAAAAATGGAAATAAACCCCACTTTCTCACCCTGCATAAGAGTCAACTCAAGATGGATCAAAAACTGGGAACTCAGGTCAGAGACCTTGTAGCTACTTGAAGAGGGGATAGGGCCAACACTTCAACACATAGGCACAGGTAAAAACTTCGTCAACAAGACCCCAATGGCACAAACAACTCAAAGGAAGATCAATACATGGGATTGCATTAAACTGAAGAGCTTCTGTGCAGCAAAAAAAAAAAAAAAATATCAAGAACCTCAACAGAGAGCCCACAGAGTGGGAGAAAAATTTTGCAGCTACTCCTCTGACAGAGGACTAATATCTAGAATATACAGAGAACTCAAGAAACTCACAGCTAAGAAAACAACCCAATAAAAAATGGGCAAACTATCTAAATAGATAATTCACAAAAGGAGAAATACAAATGGCCAATAAATGTATGAGAAAATGTTCAACCAGAGAGATGCAAATCAAAACTACCTTGATATTTCACCTAACCCCAATCAGAATGGCAATTATCAAAAACTCAAACAACAACAAATGCTGGCGAGGGTGTCGGAGAAATGGCAACCCTAATACATTGTTGGTGGATTGCAGATTAGTGCAACCACTTTGGAAAACAGTACAGAGGATCATCTGATGAATGGAAATGAACCTATCATACGATCCAGCAATACCACTTCTGGGTATCTACCCAAGAGAATGGAAACCAAACTATCATACTGATGCATGTATATCTATGCTTATAGCCACACAATTCACAATTGCCAAACTGTGGAACCAGCCAAGATGTCCATCAATAGATGAATGGATTACAAAACTATGGGATATATACACAATGGAATTTTACTCAGCCATAAAGAAGAACAAAATTATGTCATTTGCAAGGAAATGGATGGAACTGGAAAACATGCTAAGTATGATTAGTCTATCACAAAAAGTAAAAAATTGTATTATCTCCCTAATATGGGTCATAAGAGTGACTCTAGATGAAGAAGGAGAAATCTTAGATGATCAAAGAAGGTGACTGAATTGAAGGTAATGGGGAGATGGGGAGGGAAACACCCTAATGCACATGATGTACTTTCACAAACATGCATCAGTAGAAAAAAAAAAAAAATTCTTGTGGCCTCTACCTCCATCCTTTCAAATACTATGAGACTTTTTAAAAAAGTATTCATATTTTCATGTGCAATTCCTGACAACAACCAATTATGAGTAAAAAGTTTTGTAATTAATTTAATCTTGATTCTAACATTGGTCTTCACGAGGTGTGACCATGTGCTCTTCACTCATATTTGATGTGCATCTATGATAGGCCTGTCAAGAGGCTGGCTCCATCTCCTACCTGGGCTACACAAAAAGTGGAGCAAAGCTTGCAGAGCTAAAGAAGGTCATCAACACTCTCTCTCTCTCTCTCTCTCTCTCTCTCTAAATAACTGTATTTTGTAAAACAACTACCTAATGGAAAAGCGGCAACTAACAAACTTTAAACACATTTGGGGATCAACTAAGAGTTCATTGTAGCTTATTTTTGTAGAGGAAGGTGGAACTGGTGAGAAATGTCATATCAGTGTCTCATTGACTGACTAATAAACAAGATATTATTTAAATGGGTGATATGTAGCTCATATACATCAGAGATTGGGAAAATATCTGGAAAATGGATTAATTTACCTATAAGGAAAGTTCAGATATTTAAGATTAAGCAGACTGCTGGACTGTTGTATGCAAAAATATAGCATTTGAACACATAACATTGCAAATAATTGGCTATTCATAGCTGAAAATAAATGTCTAGTAAGTTTTCAATGTCTTCAATATAGACTATGCATGTGTTAAATACACCTACAATAATATATCTACAAAGTAAGGAATTATCACTCAAAATAATTTACATAATGAATATTAATCAGTTAAAAATCTCCATTTGGGAGTTTTTTTTATGTCAGAATAATATTGTGAGGCAATTGCAAAAGTGCATCTTGTGTTCTTAAGGGGAATAAAATACTTTTATAGCAGTACTTTATACATAGTAATTGCACTATTTATTTAGTAAATAAATGAATAAATTATTCTAGTTTTCAACCACCTCTTTCAATAAATACTTCTTAAACATCTAATCTTTCACTGGAATTGTTTTATCCAGGGAATGTAAATGATTTATATGAAATGCTTTCTGCCCTCAGATAAATTACAAATGTTTGCTGGGAGAATAATAGCAAAGGTAAGGAATGTAACATTAAAAACAATAATCATAGGAATAAACAACAAAATACTAAACTAAACATTTTATTTTATTATTTTATTTTGTGGTAATGCCGACTGAATGCATAGGCGTTCTATCTCTGAGCTACATTCCACCCCTTTTTATTTTTGTTTTGGAACATGGTCTTGCTAGTTTCCTGTGGACCTCACTAATTTGCGGAGGCTGGCCTCAAACCTGCTATCCTCCTCAAATACTAGCAGTACAGGAATGCACCACCACGTTCAGGTAAACGAAATATTATTAACATCAAAATATAGAGTGTAAGGTGTAAATACTGTAAGTTGTAACAAAATGGAGATATCACTATGATGCATAAATATAAACTTTTTTATTTCATTGAAAGAGTCACATTTTGTTTTAATTTAGTACCTGTTTCTAATGTGGTGATTATCATATCTGACTGATTTAAATCAAAAAAATAAAACATCATTGTGTTGGGATATGAAAAATTTACAAAAGGTTTTTTTTTTTTAAATTCTCCATTTATCAAGTTTTCAAAATCTTTACATTCTGAGCTTAAATGATATTTTTATTTTGTCATAGCCAACCTGATAGTTCAACTAGAAGAAAAAGCTCTGTAGTAATGATAAGATAATGCATGTTTTGAAAATCAACTAATATATAGGTGATGAAAGCTATATTTTTTTCTGATGCTTTATATATTAGGACTACTTTATATTGTACTCAACATAGGCCTTAATGATCTTACAGTGGGTCACGTTCTCATTTTTCAGATTAATATCATTATATTCCTCCATACAACTTTGCATCTCCCCAACATTTTTGTAAATAACATCCATATGCCATGAGTGCTTTTATATACATTACATATATTGAGATAGAATTCAATATTTTTCAGATAACACATATACAATAACAAAAAGTACCTTGAGGTTAGCAAATTTATAATCTTAATGAGCTTTGCTTTGCCAATTTTCTTCAATCACAAAGTGTAATAGATCATGAAGTGAGGAAGACAATGTGTATTTGATTTTGATTTCATTATTATTATTTAGTGCAAGTGTATTTTGTGTTGTACCAGGCCAGCTTGGGATAATTTAAAGAAACCCTGTTTCAAAATAAAAAAGACTGGAGGTATAGTTCAGAGGTACGACACCCCTGGGTTTAATCCTACGTATCTCGCATGCACGCACACGCGCACACACACACACACACACAGAAGAAAAGTGGCACTACCCTATGGTTATTGTTCTACTGTCTTTATGGATCACTTGTCAGTGGGTCTCACTATTTAACCTTCACTACCATTCTCACAAACACAGATATTAGGTGAAAAGTAATCAGAATGATATTATGAATTACTCAACAATTTCTACAGAAAACTATGAGTACACAGCCTTACAGCCTTCTGTCTATAGACAGAAAAGTATGAGGTTCACAGATATTAAAATAATTATAAAATGTTAAAGCTAATAATTGTGATAAAATCTGGAGAGATTAAACATGATGTAGCAGGAGTAGAAATTTTTGTAAGTTAACCTTAGGTAAAAGCATTGAAGTTAACCATAAAATAGCTGAGCCTAAAACAATAATAAATCTGTGCTGTTAAGATGGTGAGGGCAAAAAGTTAGAAAGTCAATGGAGCTGAGATTGTGTGGGAAGGGCTCTTTTAGCAGAGTCAACACGTCTTTATTTCAGGTTTTGTTCCTGGTATCCCTCATTGAAATTCATGTATCTGACCTTGTGTGTGGAAAAGGATGGCATTGATAAAGGTTGAAATCCAGGTGACCAAAGGCAGATTGGATAGATAAATATGCTTGGAATTTCTACTTTGACTATCTAAATGGGTTTGCATCCTATGGTTGAACAACGACAAAACAATCTCATACAAGCACCTTTCTGTCTTCCTGTTTCACAGTTAGAATCTGTAAGGTCATGAACAAAAAAATTCTGACAAGATAAGTTCCCTGATGTTCAGGAGGGTAAAACACATGATACAAGAAATGTAGCTCAAGAGGAAAGTGAGAATTTTTTTGTCCTCACAGTGTGAAGACTTCTAAACTGAAATTTCTATACAAAGATTTCTAAACTGAGTAGGAAAAAAAAAATCATGACATTTCTTAGAGGAAGGATGCTCATAACACTGGTATTAATAAAAGTTGCTTATTTGTACTATAACATTGGGATTATTTAACAAAGTAGAGTTCTGTCTTTACTAAACAACTGAATTAATTGTCTACTTATTTCTATCATATAACTTATTTGATTAATATTTTCACTGAGAAACACTAATATAATGAACAATATATAGTAAGTACAAAGTAATTGTATAATTATAAAAAAATGAGTCAATATTGAATAGATTCATTAAATGGGGATTTTTAGCTTGTGGATTTGGAATGAAATACACCAGGTGATGTTTTCATATATGAATGAATCACTTTACATCTTACCATGATGTATAATTACAATGTACCAATAAAAAATGTAAAAAAATAGTCTAAAAACAAGGATTTTAAAAATATTTTTTAAATCCTCTTATTTATATGCAAGGCAAATTTTCATTGTCTGATTGGATTACTACTGCTCAAGAGCTTGTGTCTTCAAAAGAAATTCTCAGTACAGGTTCCCTCAGTGGATCAGAGCATTAGGAACATCGGCATGCAATTTTCAACGACTCTAACAAAACTTTCTTGCTTGTCAGCAACCTGTGTGTGTAGAGTTCAGGGAACAAGAAGTGGCTGTCTGGAAGTCTTCCAAGTTTAAAAGAAATACAGAATCTTGATTTAAATTATATAGCAGCAATTGTACAGTATGTGAACCTATGGTGCAGACACAACTAGGTTTTCCCAATGTCTAAGCTAATACAAAGAAATGAATAATAATCAGTATAGAAGTCGTTGCTAACATTGAAATCCGTTTTCTCACCTGCATGGCTGGTCAGAGCTTAGTCATAGCTGTTACTTTTAAAAGGTTACAGATTCTCCTGCCCTTTTGTTTCTGTCATCCTCTTGGTCTCTAGACATTTGAGTTTGCAACTCTTCATATTAGTTTTGGGAAAGATCCTAACAAATATTATTAAAGAAATGATTTATGTGTACTTAGAAATGAAATCAGTGATCACTATTAAGTATAAGTCATACCAGACTAAAACCAATTTCATCTGATGATGGAGAAGCTAGTCTGAGGGATCAGAAATAATCATTCATTCAGTAAACAATATTTACTTGTTTTATTCAATTTTCTATCAGTGTGTTTGTTGGCATCCATAATCTCATTTTTAATAAAAAAGTTCTCTTGCTTTCAGATGGAGAAATAGATTTGTAGAATTGTATCATATTTGTTACTACATTTCTTTTCCAGTCATATAAAAAGTGGTTTCATTGCTCTAATGAATGATATTTGTAATAACAAATAGCTTATTGAATGACTTTTCTCCATTTTATAATTTTTCAGAAATTGAATCCTAGCAGTTTTCCATCCTTTCCATGTGATTTTGTGGAAGTGTACTAATACAATCAATATTTATTTTTGTTTTCAAAAATATTAAATATTTATCTTAATAGCTACCATTTCCTACCACTGATTTGCTATTAATGACATGTTGCCAAAGATATTAAACTAAGATCTCAACATTATACATTTTTTTGCCTCATTAATTAAACTGAGAAATGTAATATGGATGCATCAGTGCTTAATCTAATTAAGTTTAGAATATATTCTTTTGTAAGTGAAGCTTGTAACAATCGTTAGGCTTGGCTGTTAGGAAAAACTTCTACATTAGTTTTCTTCACAAATATAATTTCTACACTTTAAAAAAATGTTATCCTTTTACCAACAGCAATACTGATGAGTATCAGTAAATGGCTGAGGTTTTGAGATTTTATGTCCCCAAGCATGTAACCTTTTTATTTTAATCTGATGTTAACATTTTGTTGGTTCATAAAAAAAAAATCACTTTGAAAATGATCAATAATTAACATTTACAATTTTAGCAGCTTTGCCCAGCAAATTGAAATTCAGGGAAATGCAGAGAGATTCTGTCATTCTGTATTTACTTTAGGGTTGCCAATTTTACAATAAACATACATGATTTTATAATTTATATTAAAATATATTTCCATTTTGAGGGAACAGAAAGGAAGAAAGAAATGTTATATACATGTATTTAGAAAAGAAGGACAAGAAAACCATGCATAGAGGCAGAGTGCTTCAACAAATAGGAAGGAAAAAACCTGTGACATTTTTATTTGAAATTATAAAGTGCAATAGTTTATTAATGTGAAGAGAAAATAAGAAAAATTAAAAAT
>PVLC010041711.1:0-13260 GCA_004027655.1 Graphiurus murinus | reverse complement strand
AAAAAAAAAAAAAAAATAAAATAAAAAATAAAAAATAAAAAAAATAAAAGAATAAAAAATAGGGCTGGGGGTATAGCTCTGAAGTAGAATGCCACTGAGTTCAATCCCCAGTATCAAAGAAAGAAAGAAAGAAAGAAAGAAAGAAAGAAAGAAAGAAAGAAAGAAAGAAAGAAAGAAAGAAAGAAAGAAAGAAAGAAAGAATAAAAATAGGACTGGGGGTGTAGCTCGAAGGTAGGATGCCCCTGGGTTCAATCCCTAGTACCGAAAAAAAAGAAAGAAAGAAAATGTTGCACCAGGTTTTATAGAGCTGTGTCCTCTCTGGATGAAACAGGATGTGATACTGACAGAGGCATACATGTGGGGCAATAAACTCAAGTCAGGTGCACAGAGGGACCCTACACACGTTATATGACGGGTGAGCAGCTGCAGTTTCCTTCCCCTTAGTCTCTGGAAAAAATCCTCTGTGCACAAGACAGGGTCTTCTCTGAGTGAGTGTGTGAAGGGAAGGGAAGGGAAAGGAAGGCGGGTGGAGACTGGGCCCCTAGCTGGCAGAGAGGGTTGAGCTGCCAGGGCAGTAGCAGGAAATGAAAGGAGTCCCGGAGGATGAAGGTCGTAAGGCCATTCAACATATCGAAGACAGAGTGGCCAAGAAATCTGCAAGTCCACACTCCCAGGCTCCTAATATTACCGAGAGACTCACTTCCTTGATATCTCATAAATCACAGAAGTTTGCAGATAAATGAGCTCATTTAATTACTCTCTTTGCTGCCATCACTAAACAAGTCCATTTTCCAAGAGGAAGTTTTCTAGTTTTATCACAGACCCTGGAGGTGGGAAACTTCAATGACACTAACTACAAACAGATGAAGCATCATCAATTGGAAAACTCTGTGACAATTTCCAGCACTTTTTCCTAACATTACAGATCTGCTCCCACAAAACATTCCAGCCATAGTCAGGAGTAGTGGCACAGGTCTGTCATCCCGGGAATTTAGATTAGGGAGGATCACAAGTTCAAGACCAGCCTCAGCAACTTAGCGAGACCCTCGAGACCCTCAGCAACTTGGAAAGACTATTTTAAAATAAAAAGGGCTGGGGTGTGGCTGCAAAGTAGAAGGCCCCTGGGTTCAATCCCAGTACAAAACTAAAAGGTGGTGGAGGGGGAGGTTTGGGATATAGCTCAGTAGTAGAGTGCCCTGGGGTTCAATCCTCAGTATCAGAGAGAGAGAGAGAGAGAGAGAGAGAGAGAGAGAGAGAGAGAGAGAGAGAGAGAAAGAAGGAGAGAAGAAGGAGGAGGAGGAGAAGGGGAGGGAGGGAGGAAAGAAGGAAGGAAGGAAGGAAGGAAGGAAGGAAGGAAGGAAGGAAGGAAGGAAGGAAGGAAGGAAGGAAGGAAGGACTTCAGCCATGGTACTCTCATCCTAAATTCCCTGCAGTTTCCTTTATTTGTCAGTTGCTTCTCATACATCCTCATCTGTATCCATGCATGCATGCACATGCTACTATAAATGCTTTGCTTGTATAAGATTTTGTGTGTGTGTGTGTGTGTGTGTGTGTGTGTGTATGTGTGTGTGTGGGGGGGTGCTGGGGATTGATTCCAAGGACATTCTACCTCCAAGCTACACTCCTATTTTTATTTGAAAACAGGGTCTCACTAGGTTGATGCAAGTCTCATTACTTGCTGAGCCTGTCCTCAAACCTACAATCCTCCTATCTCAGCCTCCCAAGTACTGGGATTACAAGCATGTGTCACTATACTTGGCTTTTGTATAAGACTTGTATTTTTGTTTGTTTGTTTGTTTGTTTTGCAGTACTGGAGATTGAACCCAGGGGCATTCTACCATTAAGCTACACCCCAGCCCTTTTTATGTTTTTGTTTTGAAACATGGTCTTGCTAGATTTCTGAGAGTCTCACTAAATTGCTAAGGCTGTCCTCAAATCTGCAATTTCCCCGTTTCAGCCTCCCAATTACTGGGGTTACAGATATGTGCCACCACACCAAGCTAAGATTTGTGTGTTTTAATTCCCCTGTGTATATTATCTTGGCAGCAATTATATCGGTGATATACTTGGTTCTCAGTAAACCTTAGTTCACTGTTTCAGAAAAATGTATGGGTAGAGACACCTAAGCACCCTTCCTCCTTTCCGGGGAATCTCTCATTCTCAGCATTAAAGTTCCTTTTCAACCTAAAAAGGACCATGAACTATCTCCCACCCAAGCCAGCCATGCAGGGCGAGTTTTATTTCCAAGAGTTGGTTGTTGCCTTTGAAGTGTGATTTGAGGAACTAAGCTTTTATGCCTTCCTCACTGACCCTAAACCTGAACCACTAGACTTTCCTTCTCTTTGTACTCAGTCTCATTTTCCCAGTACCCTTTGTGTGTGTGTGTGTGTAATACTGGGGATTGAACCCAGAGGCATTCCACTTCCGAGCTTGTAGCTGGAGACCCTGTTTCAAAACAAAAAAATAAAAAGAGGCTGAGGGTGTAGCTTGGGGAGTATAATGCCCCTGGATTCAATCTCCAGTACTACAGAAAAATAAAATTAAAAACAAACAAATAAATAAATAAAGGAAATTACTTTACAGGAGAGAAAACAAGGACGTGGCACCTAAAAAGACTGGTCCCCCAAGAGGGTCTCCTCATGTACACCCCTGACTCACCTGGCTCCTTTACCTGAGAATTGCTCCTCTTGCTCAAATACCTGCAGGTTCCATCTACCAGTTTTACCCTGAGAAACTTGCTGCACCCCACCTTTTGGCACCCACACCCTGCTCACAGCCTGGCAAGTCCATCCCCATTCCTCTATATCATGTATTCTGGACCATCAGGGACTCAGTCCTGAGACCCCTGGCGCAGTCTAGAGGTGTGTCTGTGCTTCTAGTCTTGCAATGAGGTCCAGGGTGGGTGTGAGCTTTTGAGTCAAGGACTCCTTTCCTTTATCACTTACAGTGTGAGTTTGGGCACCTTCCCTTCTCTTCCCAACAGACAATGGTTGCACCAAGCATTCAAGTGTGTAAAGCGTGTGTGTGTGTGTGTGTGTGTGTGTGTGTGTGTGTGATGCTGGGGATAAAATCCAAGCCTCATGCATGCCAAACAAGCACTGTACCACTAAGCTACACCCTCAGCCCCTTTTCATTTTATTTAGCGACAAGGTGTGGCCAAGTTGCCCAGGCTGGCCTTGAATTTTTGATCCCTGCCCTTCCCCCAGCCCACCTCAGCATCCCAAGTTGCTGGCATCACAGGCATGCACTACCAGGCCCAGCCAATCGTGCTGTCTGCGTCTTGGAGGCAGTTTACCTAAACCTAAGCTTTAAGTCTCCCTGGAAATCCAGGAGGCCTCTCTCCCCTGAGAGCCAGCTACTCACGTTATCATGCAGAGCAGCGCTCATTTCCTTTCCTTTCTTCCCCGGCACACCTCCTCTCCTTTCCAGACTGTCTGGTAAGAAGACAGAGGCCCTTTGTTGAGCCACATGTCCCAGATACGTGTCCCTTAGCTGCACAAAGAGAAGCTCAGAGACTATGGCTCTTGTAAGACTCCACTGAATTCTTAGCCAAGGGACCTCCTTCTCCATGGCTTCTGTCTACAAGAAAAGAGAGAGAAGCCTTATTTTCCAGCTATAAATGGCTTATGTAAGAATCCAATGAGGGCTGAGGGTGTCAGTCAGTGTTAGAGCATTTACCTAGCATATATGAGTCCCCGAGTTCCATCCCCAAAATAGTAAGAAAATTATTATTACTATTATTATTTGGCATTGGAATTCAACCCAGAGGCATTCTACCTCTGAGCTATACCCACAGCCCAGTTAATTAATTAATTAACTAATTAATTAATGTTGTAGTGCTTGGAATTGAACTCAGGGGCATTCTACCTCTGAGCTACAGCCCCAGCCCTATTTTATTTATTTATTTACTTATTTATTTATTTTTTGCAGTACTGGGGGTTGAACTCAGGGGCATTCTACCTCCGAGCTACACCCCCAGCCCTGTTTTTTATTCTTTATTTTGAAACAGGGTCTCACTAAGTTGCGGAGTGCCTCACTAAGCAGCTGAGGCTGGCCACGAACCCGGCTCCTCCAGTCTCAGCCTCCCAAATGCTGGGATTACAAGCGTGTGCCACCACGCCCGGCTTCCCAGCCCTATTTTTTATTCTTTATTTTGAAACAGGGTCTCACTAAGTTTCGGAGTGCCTCACTTGGTAGCTGAGGCTGACCGCGAACCCGGATCCTCTGGTCTCAGCCTCCCAAATGCTGGGATTACAAGTGTGCACCACCACACCCGATACCTATTTTATTTTTTATTTGTAAACAAGGTCTTGCTAAGTTGACGTGAGCCTCATTGAGTTGCTGAGACTGGTTTGAACCTGTTATCCTCCTATCTCAGCTTCCCAAGTACTGGGATTACAGGTGTGTGCCACTGTGCCTGGCTATAAATGACAAACTATCCTTATTATTAAACTGCAAATACAACCCTACATCTTATACTTTGATCCCTGCACCCTAGTATGACTGTTTTTGTTTGTTTTTTGTTTTTTGCAGTGTCAGGGACTGATCTCAGGGCCTTGTGCATGCTAGGCAAGTGCTCTACCACTGAGTTACATTCCCAGTTCGCTATGTGTGCACACATAATACCAGAAAATTTGCAAACAAAAATTTTAAAGGAAAGATGAGCTGGGTGTGGTGGTACATGCCTGTAATCCCAGTACTTGGGAGTCTGAGACAGGGGGATTGCAGGTTTGAGGCCAGGCTGCAACAACTTAGCAAAATAAAGAAATAAAATTGGGCTGTTTTAGCCGGGCGTGGTGGCGCACGCTTGTAATCCCAGCATTCGGGAGGCTGAGACCAGAGGATCCGGGTTCGCAGCCAGCCTCAGCTACCTAGTGAGGCACTCCGCAACTTAGTGAGACTCGGTTTCAAAATAAAGAATAAAAAATAGGGCCAGGGGTACAGCTCGGAGATAGAATGCCTCTGAGTTCAATCCCCAGTACCGCAAAAAAAAAAAAAGATTGGGCTGTTTAAAAAAAAAAAAAAAAGATAGGGCTGGGGGTATAGCTCAGAGGTAGAATGCTCCTGGGTTCAACCCCTAGTATCACAAAAAATAAGTAAATAAATGAATGAATAAAGGGAAGAAGAGCACAAAGGCAGGAAGACAGAGAGGGTAGGAGGAGGCAAAGAGATCAAGCAGAGCACCGGAGAATAAAGATACACACTGAGCGTCTGATGGATTTGAGCCACACTCCTAGCTCTGGACCATACCGGAACTCCCTTCCACGGTATTGCTTCTCAGGTCCTGCAAGATCTTTGCAGATCTGCACCCTCAGCATCTTCAACTAAGTCCTGGGGTCTCAAAGACACAGCCCCTACCCTCAAGGAGTTTATATTTGATGGAGGAAAGAATGTCAATAGGAGCTATATGGTGCATAATACTGTGAGTTTTCTTTTTTTTTGCGGTACTGGGGATTGAACTCAGGGGCATTCTACCTCCAAGCTACACCCCCAGCCCTAGTTTTTATTCTTTATTTTGAAACTGAGTCTCACTAAGTTGCGGAGGGCCTCACTAAGTAGCTGAGGCTGGCCGCGAACCCGGATCCTTCGGTCTCAGCCTCCCGAATGCTGGGATTACAAGCGTGCGCCACCACACCGGCTATACTGTGAGTTTTCACAAAGGAGACCACCGCTGAAGGCAGGTCAAGGCCTTATGGATGAGGCATCTAGGCAGGAAGCTGAATGGTGCAGAAGCTTTGGTCACTGGGCGAGGTTTGCCAAAGAGCTTCCAGGCAGAGCATTCAAGCCAAGTATAACTAAATATCTGAGATACCCACCTGGAAAAGGGAAAAAGCCATCTGGGCATGGTGTTGCACGCCTGTAATCCTAGTACTTGAGAGGCTGAGACAGGAGTCAGGCTTGAGGACTGCCTCAGCAATTTAGGGAGATCCTGTTTCCAGATAAAAATGCCTCTGGGTTCAATCCCCAGCACTACACAAAAAATAAATAAATAGGGCTAGAAGGTAACTCTGAGGAAGAATCTGCCATGGGTTCCATGCCCAGTACCAAAAATAAAAAAATAAAATGGAGTTTTCACAAAAGAGAGGGTGTTACTGCTGGGGGAAAGTTAAGTAAGGCCTCTTTTTTTTTTTTTTGGTGGCATTAGGGATGGAACCCAGGGGCATTCTACCTCCGAGCTAAACCCCCAGCCCTATTTTTTATTCTTTATTTTGAAACAGGGTCTCACTAAGTTGCAGAGTGCCTCATTAAGTAGCTGAGGCTGTCCTCGAACCCGGATCCTCTGGTCTCAGCCTCCCAAATGCTGGGATTACAAGCATGTGCCACCACGCCCGGCTAAGTAAGGCATCTTAAAAGGGGCATTTTTTCAATAGGATGCTGAATGGTGAGAGAGTCTCCATCAGTGTACAAGGTTTGCAAAACATTTTCAAGGCAGAGCATTCAAAGTTCAAGGTAAGAGCTTTGAATGATTTGGAAATGTCTTCAGATTTGTGGAGGCAGGAGATAAGGCCAGAAAGGTTAGCAGGGAACTTCTTTTGAAGGAGTTTTTTTTTTTTTTTTTTTTTTTTTTTTTGTACTAGGGATTAAACCCAAGGCCATCCTCTGGTCTCAGCCTCCCGAATGCTGGGATCACAAGGGTGTACCACCAGGAACCCAAGGCCATTCTACCTCCAAGCTATACCCCATTCATATTGCACCAATAAAAGCACATCTTTTTTTTAAAAAAGTGTCTATTATATTGGCAAAAACTAGGAGACTAACTAGCTGGGCGTGGTGGTACACGCTTGTAATCCCAGCATTTGGGAGGCTGAGACCGGAGGATCCGGGTTCTTGGCCAGCCTCCGCTACTTAGTGAGGCACTCTGCAACTTAGTGAGACTCGGTTTAAAAATAAAGAATAAAAACTAAGGCTGGGGGTGTAGCTCGGAGGTAGAATGCCCCTGAGTTCAACCCCCAGTACTGCAAAAAAAAAAAAAAAAAAAAAAACAAAAAACCTAGAAGACTGACTATAGCAAGTTTTGGTGTAGCTTGGAGGTAGAATGCCCTTGGGTCAATACACACACACACACACACACACACACACACACACACACACACACAGAGTTATACCAGAAAAAGGAGAAATAGGGCTGGGGAGGTCGTTCAGTGGTACAACACTTACCTAGCATGCAAAAGGACCTGAGTTCAATCCCCAGCACACACACACCCCCTAAAAAAAAAAGAGAGAAGAAATAGGAATATACAGAACAAGGTAGAGTCTGATGGCTGAATCTGAGCAGATTTAGATCATGGGAAACAACCCAAACACAGTCTTATTCTTTCAAGAATGTTTAATTATAATCATGACCAAGACAGGTACTAAATTCATTAACGCTCCATGCAAACTTTATACAGCTGTTGATATTTTAGGGCAGAGAGAGAGAGAGAGAGAGAGAGAGAGAGAGAGAGAGAGAGAGAGAGAGAGAGAGAAATTAGTGCAACCTGGAAAGCAAGTTGGGCAATTCATCTACCACAGAGCTCAGCTGGCTGTGTTTGGATCTTGGGTCCAGGTTGTGAGTCAAGCTGGGCATGGTGGCGCACGCCTGTTATCCTAATCCCAGTATGTGGAAGGCTGAGACAGTAGGCTTGCAAGTTGGAGGCCAGCCTTAGCAAGTAGTGAAACTCTCATCAGCCTAGAGAGACCCTGTTTCAAAATAAAAATAAAACAGGGCTGGGGGTGTAGCTCAGAGGTAGAATGCCCCAGGGCTGAATCCCCAGGATCACACACACAAAAAAAGAGTATCAGTTATGAGTCTGCTCTGGGTCTTTAGGCCTGAACTTAACCAGTGCTCAACAAGCATGAAGGTGAGGACTTGCCCAACAGTCACCAGCACAGCTGCCAGGTCAGCATTCAACTTCGTGATCTGTGGTCAGCATGGCAAGGTGGCAGGGCTCCTTGGCAGAAAAGCTGCAAATTTTCGGTCTCAGGTGCTGACAGGGATAGTCCTCAGGTTGCTAGGGACTCCGTGTGGTTGTCAAGGTGCTCCTGGACAGCAGGCCTTGCGCCTGTGCATTGCTTGTTAGGTCTTGGGTGTTGAACCTGTGCCTGGTGCCTGTGTGCTGCCCTGGTACCCTGGGTGTGCTGTGCCACACCTGTGTGTGCTGCGACACTTACGCTTGCACACGGCACATGTGTGCAGGTGTGCTTTGAGAGTTAAGTCCCACTTTGACTTTAATGGAGACCTTTTTCTGTGAAATGTGGCAGGAACAGAGATGAAGGAGAGACAGGGAAAGGGGAAGAGTGGGAGAGGAGGAGGGTCTCAGGAACCAGGCAAGAGAGATGGTTTCCAGCTCAAGCAGGCCTTGGGCACATCAGTAGGACAGCAGAAAAGCCACAGATATAGGAGAGACAGAGCAAAGGACAAGATTGTTGGATCAAAGCTCTTTTGGGCAGGGGGGCTGGGCCTGGGGCACAGGTGGCAAGATTAGCTCAAGGGCACCCCTTCTTCTTCCGAGAGGAGACACACAGAGTGGCAGACGCCATGGCTGCTGCAGGGGGAGAGCCAGCTCGTTCACTTCTCTTCTCTGGAACTTCGAAGGTCATAGCAGTTAAGAGGCAGGGAGTCTAGTCCTAGTTCTCCCAGTGACTGGCTCTGTGGCCTTGGGCTGTCCACCAAATCATTCTCCCCTCGCCTGGGAGTGCTTTGAAAACCACCCTGTCTATCCTGGTAATTCAACAACCTGGTTTATAGGGACATGTTCATTTCTATAAAACCATTTATTTGGTACACAGCACACATTTCAGCTTGGCTTAAAGGGATTGCCTTTGTGTTGAAGCAAAGTAAGTTTAGGAGGACAACGAAAAGGAGCCCCAGGCCAGGCGTGGTGGCCCACGCTTGTAATCCCAGCATTTGGGAGGCTGAGACCAGAGGATCCGGGTTCACGGCCAGCCTCAGCTACCTAGTGAGGCACTCCGCAACTTAGTGGGACCCTGTTTCAAAATAAAGAATGAAAAATGGGGCTAGGGGTAAGCTTGTAGGTAAAATGCCCCTGAGTTCAATCCCCAGGACCGCAAAAAAAAAAAAAAAAAGAGCCCCAGGGGGAAGAAAGGGAGGGGCACAGCAGTGTGCCCCTCTAGTTTAAGTGTGCTAGCCCCATGTTTAGAGAAGGGCTGCGTCTTCATGCTAGGATGCATTAATAGAAGAGCAAAGGTGCTTGCTGACTATGTGGCTTTTCATCCTCATTATTTCTCCAGCAAAGAGCTCGACATGTGGCATAAACACAACTCTGAATAAGTGCAAGAATTTATTAACTTTGCCGGGCGTGGTGGCGTACACTTGTAATCCCAGTACTTGGGAGGTTGAGACGGGAGGATCCAAGTTAACGACCAGCCTCAGCTACTTAGTGAGGTCCTCTGCAACTTAGTGAGACCCTGTTTCAAAATAAAGAATAAAAAATAGGGCTGGGGATGGAGATGTGGCTCGGAGGTAGAATGCCCCTGGGTTCCATCCCCAGTACCGCAAAAAAAAAAAAAAAAAGAATTTATTAACTTGCCTGACACAAATTTATTGAGCACCAATTCTGTGCAAGGCACTGATGTGCGTTAAGGGATCACGCTGAGGATTTGAAACCAACTTGCAGGTCAGGTGTGGTGGTGCGAGCCTGCTATCCCAGGTACCTGGGAGGCTGTTTTTTATTTTTATTTATTTATTTATTTTTTTTTTTTTTTTGCGGCACTGGGGATTGAACTCAGGGGCATTCTACCTCCAAGCTATACCCCCAGCCCTATTTTTTATTCTTTATTTTGAAATAGGGTTTCACTAAGTTGCGGAGTGCCTCACTAGGTAGCTGAGGCTGGCCGTGAACCCAGATCCTCCGGTCTCAGCCTCCCAAATGCTGGGATTACAAGTGTGGGACACCACGCCCGGCTTGGGAAGCTGTTTCTTAAAGCAAAAAGTATGATGGAAAGTTTCCTGTACCTGATGGTACTACTGGGACCACTGGTGCCCAGGAGTGTGAGTCCAGCCTGAGCAACTTTGTGTGATCCTGTCTCCTAAAAACAAGTGGAACAAACGAACAACAACAACAAACCCAACCTGCTGGGGGTGGAGGTATAACTCAGTGGCAGAGCATGTTCTTAGCATGTGTGAGGTTTAATCCCCAGCATAAAAACAACAAAAACCCAACCTGCAATACTAAGCAAAAGTAGGATACTGGAGAATAACTGTTCAACAGAACCAGAATGTGAACTACATAGTAATTTATTTATTCATTCATTATTTTTTTTTGTGGTACTAGGGATCGAACCAGGGACTTTCTTTTTTTTTTTTTTTTTTTTTTTTAGGTACTAGGGGCTGAATCCAGGGCCATTCTACCTCTAAGCTGCACCACCTGCCCTATTTTTATTCTTTATTTTGAAACAGGGTCTCACTAAGTTGCAGAGAGCCTCACTAAGTAGCTGAGGCTGGCTGCGAACCCGGATCCTCTAGTCTCAGCCTCTCAAGTACTGGGACTACAAGCATGTATCACCACGCTGGGCTGTACCAGGGACTTTCTACCTACAAGCTAGATCCCAACCCCTTTTTATTTTTAATTAATTTATTTATTTATTTATTCACTTATTTATTTCTGTGGTACTGGGGCTTGAACCCAGGGGCATTTTACTTCCATGCTGCATCCCCAGCTCTATGTTATTTTTTATTTTGAAACAGTGTCTCACTAAGTTGTGGAGGGCCTCACAAGTTGCTGAGGCTGGTGGTGAAGCTGTGATTCTCCTGTCTTAGCCTCTCAAGTACTGGAATTACAAGCGTGCGCCCCCACACCCAGTTTATTTTTTTATTTTAAAACAGGGTCTCATGGCTGAGCATAGTGGCATACGCCCATAATCCCAGTATTTGGGGAGGCTAAGACAGGAGGATTGGGGGTTCGATGACAGCCTCAGCAAGTAGTGAGACTCTCTTCAACCTAGGGAGATCTTGTTTCAAAATAAAATAAAATTGGGCTAGGGGTGTAGCTTGGAGGTAGAATGCCCCTGGGTTCAATCCCCAGTGCCACAATAAAAGGGGGGGGGAGGCTCCTGGCAACCTCCAGCCCCACTGCCTCGCATGGCACCGGTCAGAGATGGCACGGGCTGTGCCTGCTGACCAGTATTTCTTCTGAGCTGGAAGGTTGACCGCAACCCATCACCCTGATTCTGCAGGTGGCCAGAAGCAGAGCCAGACCAAGCTGTCTAACCTCCCAAACATTCATTGAACCGAACTTCCTCTCCAGGGGAAAGAAGCAAAAATAGGTATTGTCTTTCTTCTTGGGACCCAGTCACCGCAAAGTGGTGAGGCTGTTTGTCCCCAGCCTTGGGAGTTCAGTTACAAAGACCTGCAGCTGTGACAGTGTTGTCAGGTGTCCTCTGGTGCCATCGTCTTGGACACCCCTCATCCCCATGACTACTGTATTTACTCAAGTAGTGGTTTTCGTTTCTTCTTTGCCCAACATCCTTTCTTTGAGGGAAGCGCCTAGCCTACTGCCCCCTCTGTCATCCAATTCTGGTGGGCTGACAACTCTAGGGCCCCAGTTCTGCCGCGGGGATGATGCTTGATCCATCCCAAGCCCATCAGATGTCTTTCCTAGAATTTCAGTATTGAGCAGGAGCACGGGGCTGAAGGCAAGCGGTGGCCAGAGCCCAAGGAACCTCGAGTGCCTGCGGCCCGTGCTTTCAAAGCATGGCACTTTAAGTCTTCCTTTGATTGTGGGCCATCCTTCCAACAACCCTTTCCCCCCTCTTCTTTTTACCCCACAAGTTAGCCAGAAACCATTTCTTTTTTTTTTTTTTTTTTTTTTTTTTGCAGTACTAGGGATTGAACCCAGGGACATTCTACCTCTGAGCTACACCCCCAGCCCTATTTTTTTTATTCTTTAGTTTGAAACAGGGTCTCCCTAAGTTGCAGAGTGCCTCACTAAGTACTGAGGCTGGCCTTGAACCCGCATCCTCCAGTCTCAGCCTCCCAAGTACAAGGATTGCGTGTGCTACCACGCCCAGCTCATTTCTTTTTTTTCTTTAATTTTTCTTTTTTTGGCAGGGGGAGTAGGGATTGAACCCAGGGGCATTCTACCTCTGAGTTATACCTCCAGCCCTTTTTGTTTTTTGTTTTGAAACAGGGTCTCATTAGGTTGCTGAGAGTCTCACTAAGTTGCTGAGGCTGGTCTTAAACCTGAGATCTTCCTTTCTCAGCCTCTAAAATACGGGGATTATAGGCATGTGCCACCATGCCCAGCCTGATACAAATTTTAATCTCATTTTCATAAAAAATAGAAAAAGTAGCTCGGGGTGGTGGCGCATGTTTGTAATCCCAGTACTATGGAGGTTGAAACTGGAGAATCGCAGATTTGCAGCCAGCCTCAGCTATTAGTGAGGTCCTCTGCAATTTAGTGAGACCCTGTTTCAAAATAAAGAGTAAAAAATAGGACTGGGGGTGTAGATTGGAGGTAGAATGCCCCTGGGTTCAAACCCTAGTACTTAAAAAAAAATTCTTGTAGAGTTTCTTCATTCTAAAAGTGTGTGTGTGTGTGTGTGTGTGTGTGTGTGTGTGTGTGTGCGCGTGTGTGTGTGTGTTGGTACTGGGGATTGAACTCAGGGGCATTCTACCTCCGAGCTATACCCCCAGCCCTATTTTTTTATTCTTTTTTTTTTTTTGCGGTACTGGGGCTTGACTCGGGGCATTCTACCTCCGAGCTACACCCCCAGCCCTATTTTTTATTCTTTATTTTGAAACCGAGTCTCACTAAGTTGCGGAGGGGCTCACTAGGTAGCTGAGGCTGGCCGCGAACCCGGACCTTCCGGTCTCAGCCTCCCGAATTCTGGGATTACAAGTGTGCGCCACCACACCCGGCTTCAGATTCTTTATTTTTGAAACCGAGTCTAAGTTGCGGAGTGTCTCACTAGGTAGCTGAGGCTGGCGGTGAACCCAGATCCTCCTGTCTCAGCCTCTTAAGTACTGGGATTATAAGCGTGCACTACCATTCCTGGCTTTCTACAAGATTTTTTTTTTTTTTTTTTTGCGGTACTGAGGATGGAACCCAGGGGCATTCTACCTCCGAGCTACACCCTTACCCCATTTTTTATTCTTTATTTTGAGACAGGGTCTCACTAAGTTGCGGAGGGCCTCACTAAGCAGCTGAGGCTGGCCTCGAACCCGGATCCTCCGGTCTCAGCCTCCTAAATGCTGGGATTACAAGCATGCGCCACCACGCCCCGCCTGGCTCCAAGAATTTTTTTTTTTTTTTTTTTTTT
>PVLC010041710.1:7500-13261 GCA_004027655.1 Graphiurus murinus | reverse complement strand
TTTTTTGGTACTGGGGATTGAACTCAGAGGCATTCTACCTTCGAGCTACACCCCCAGCCTTATTTTTTATTCTTTATTTTGAAACCGAGTCTCACTAAGTTGTGGAGTGCCTCACTAGGTAGCTGAGGCTGGCCTCGAACCCGGATCCTCAGGTCTCAGCCTCCCAAATGCTGGGATTACAAGCGTGCGCCACCACGCCTGGCTTGTCATATTCTTTTTAAAGGATTTTTAGATTTTACCTCTGGAATGCGCCAGAGATGACCTTGCAATTCAGTCCTTTGCTATAAATGGGGCTGCTGGAGCGCAGAGAGGTTGAGGCACTTGTGAAGTTGCACAGTGCTAAGGCCTAGCCCGGAGTCCAGGTCTCATATTCTCATATTGTCCATTTCTGGGTCCTTCTGGCTGTATCTTTTTTTTTTTTTTTTTGGCGGTACTGGGGATTGAACTCAGGGGCATTCTACCTCCGAGCTATACCCCCAGGCCTATTTTTTATTCTTTTATTTTGAAACCGAGTCTCACTAAGTTGCAGAGGGCCTCACTAGGTAGCGAACCCGGATCCTCCGGTCTCAGCCTCCCAAATACTGGGATTACAAGCGTGCGCCACCACACCCGGCTTCCGGCTGTATCTTGCTGCTCTTTCTCTCTCAAATATTTGTGATAAGGATTGAGTCACTAAGTCAATACTACTATTATATGAACTTTTTTTTTTTTTTTTTTTTGCGGTACTGAGGATTGAACCCAGGGGCATCCTCCCTCTGAGCTACACCCCCAGCCCTATTTTTTCTTTATTTCAAAACAGGGTCTTAGTTGCAGAGAGGCTCACTAAGTAGCTGAGGCTGGCCTCGAACCCGCATCCTCTGGTCTCAGCCTCTCACACACTAGGATTGCAAGCATGCGCCACCATGCCCGGCTACATGAACATTTTTAAAGAATCAGATAGCCGGGCGTGGTGGCGCACGCTTGTAATCCCAGCATTCGGGAGGCTGAGACGGGAGGATCCGGGTTCACGGCCAGCCTCAGCTACCTAGTGAGGCACTCCGCAACTTAGTGAGACTCGGTTTCAAAATAAAGAATAAAAAATAGGGCTGGGGGTATAGCTCGGAGGTAGAATGCCCGTGAATTCAATCCCCAGTACCGAAAAAAAAAAAAAAAAAAGAATCAGATAAATGAGTTTGGGTTTTCAGTGACTTCTTTGGTTCGGGGCAGGACGGTCTTTTCAACTTCGCCTCTCCTTGACAAGCCTCCTGGAGGCAGGGCCTCTTCCTGGCCTCTCTGTTCTCAGAACTGAGCCTCATCACTGGAGGCCCGGGAAGGCTGATCATAAATGGCTTCAAACTGACGTGTTATAAATTATTTATTTAGTTAATATGGAAAGTGTTTTCTGCAGGAAAGAAAGATGATATTCTTCTCTATATGTAAAATAGGGATTTTTTAATATATGAATTTCATGTGGTAAGCCGGGCACGGTGGCTCATGCTTGTAATCCCAGCACTTGGGAGGCTGAGACCTGAGGATCCGGGTTCGCTACCTAGTGAGGCCCTCTGCAACTTAGGGAGACCCTGTTTCAAAATAAAGAATAAAAGAAAATAGGGCTGGGGGTGTAGCTTGGAGGTAGAATGCCCCTGGGTTCAATCCCCAGTACCAAAAAAAAAAGAAAGAAAGAAAAAAAGAAAAATAAATTTCATGTGGTTTCCCACACCAGTTCCTCGGGAGGAAGTAGCAGGGAGATCTCTGGCCGGTGTCTGACCTGGGCTGGGGTCTGCGCTCCCCCTGGTGTGCAGTGGCCACCTTGAGCTTGCTTGGGTTGGAGGTGAAGGAGGGATGGCCAAGATCCCCATATTAACCAGGCTACATTAGGCGCTGCTAAGAGAGCTTTGCCAGTGACTTGTCCTTTATTCCCCCACTGGTCCTGTGACGACTTCTGACCCCATTTCACAGATGGAGAAACTGAGGCACGGGGAGGTTCAGGACTGGTCCCCATGGCACGTTCAGGAGGTCCAGCCCTGACTCCCCCCAACCCTTTCCTGGGTCCCGGGCCAGGGCGGTTCACTGCAGATCCTGGCCAGAGGGACGGACCCCCTCAGGCTCCTCCTCAAGTTCACCGGCTCTTTCCCTTTTTTTTTGAGCAGCCAAGACGCCGCAAACTCGGGTGACGGTCCGCACGGTGCGTGTGCGCCGGCCCCCCAAGGGGAAGCACCGCAAGTTCAAGCACACGCACGACAAGATGGAGCAGAAGGCGACGCTCGGAGTCTAGGGGCAGCCGCAGGAGCGCGTGGGCAGGTGAGGGCCGGGTGGGAAACTGAGGCCTGGGGCCGGGTGGGGAGGGGCATCTTCCCATTCCACCAGCCAGTCTGTCCCTGGCGGTGTCCCAGGTTGGCCCAAGGGGGGGCGGGCGAGACCCCAGATGTCCTGGCCCCCGGCACCTCGGGAAATCACGAGTGGCCGTGGAGTCCCCGCTCCGCTCCGGGCTCGTGGTCTGAGCGAGGGTGACGCCGCGTCTCTCCTCCTGGTCCACAGGGTTATTTAATATGGTATTTGCTGTATCGCCCCCATGGGGTCCTTGGAGTGATAATGTGTCCCCCTCGTCCGTCTGTCTCGATGCCTGATTCGGACGGCCATGGTGCTCCCCTCGCTCCTCCGCGCGCCCGTCTACCCTCTGCCAGTGGCCCCCCAGCGGCCCCCCGCTTCCCGCCCTCGGATGGAGAAGGAAACGAAGGACTGAACCCCACCGCTTCTGCCCCCCTGGACCCCCAGGACCTGGGACCCCAGTGCGCCAGGCTGCAGGGGACGGGCCCGCCGCGCCCGGCGCCAAGGACTGTGGACTGCACCGGCCAGGAAGCCTGTTCGTGGCCCTCAGGAGGCCCTGGACCCCGCCAGCCCGAGGGACCCCCTCCCCGCAGACCGGGGCACCTCCTCCTGTGGCTTGAACCGTGGAGAGCACGGACCGCAGAGACCCGTCCCCTGGCTCCCAGACCTGCCACCCACCTCCACCCCGGTCACCTGCGCGCACAGTGGCTTCTTTTCATTTTATATGTATGAAATCTTCAAGACGTGGACTCCTGTGGCAGGTGGTGGAGGGCCCTCCAGGGGGTCAGACATGAGGGAGGTTCGCTCTTTGGTGAACCCAGACAGACCTGGCATCCCTGCCCCTCCCGCCGGCCCTCCCTTCTTCCTCGGTTTCCTTCATCTCTACCTCTGCCCTCCGTCTTCCTCTTGTTCTGGCCTTCAGTCTCCTCCACCCGGGGGCTCTTGGACCCTTGATTGAGGCCCCACATGACCCCCCTGTCGCTCCCTGGGGCAGAAGACCAGGGGCCAGGGCAGCAGGAGACCTGCCCAGCATATTCCAACCCAGCCCAGACCGCCATGTAAGGTTGTGCAGGGCGTGCCCTGCGTGCAGGGAAGTCTTCACACCCTAGCTACGGCCGATTCGTGTATTTATTATGACCGTTTCTGGCAGATGGAGGTCAAGCTTCTGAGGGAAGGGATCCTTTTCCTAATTCACACAAAGGATCTGCGTGGCCTGGCTGTTTGTAGTCAGGAGTAGTCAGGAGTGAGGCTGCGGGGGCGTGGGGGAGGCAACACCTGTGCACCTGTCGCCTCTGTTCCCCAGGCCTGGGCCGCAGCTGTGAGGCCCCAGGACACGGTCCCTGCAGCACACAGTCCCCCATCCTAGGTCCTTTGAGTCCCCCCGGGGGCTCCTCCCGGGAAGCCAGCTCCTGGGCTGGGTGTGGGCGAGGGGAGGGACGAGGCCCCGGGGGTCCGAGCCCCTCCTGCCTTCCCGCCTCCCACTGCACTCCCCTCCAAACCTGCTTCCTTCCGTTTGTAAAGTCGGTGATTATATTTTTGGGGGCTTTCCTTTTATTTTTTAAATGTAAAATTTATTTATATTCCGTATTTAAAGTTGTAAAAAAAAAATAACCACAAAACAAAACCAAACGAATCCTCCGGAGGTCTGTGTTGGCATCGAGCGTGAGGATTAACCTTTCCGCGTTGGCAGGCGGCGCTGACAGCTTGCTGGCTCTGCGCGTGCGCGCACACTGGCACATGGGCGCGCACGCGGGCCGCGCCTGCCCCGGGGGCTCGGGGAGGGAGGGGTGGGAGGGTGCAGGGTCGTCCCCAAGGGGCTGGATGGCCAGAGGCAACGCGGCTGAGAGCTGGGCTGGGGCTCCGACTGGCTCAGCCCTGAGCCACCGCGTGGCCTTGGGCAAGTCGCAGCCCCATCTGGTTTTGGGAGAAGATGGGACTCCTGGTCTCCCAGTTCAGCCCTGGGGTCCCTGCTTTCTCCTTGCTTACTTATTTATTCATTTGTTTTTGCGGTACTGGGGATTGAACTCAGGTCTATTCTTCCTCTAAGCTACACCCCCAGCCCTTTTTATTATATACATGGAACAGGGTCTTACTAAGTTGCTGAGGCTGGCTTGGAACCCGGGATCCTCCTGTCTCAGCCTCCCAAGTACTGGGATTACAAGCATGCGCCATAACACCCCACTGTCCTTTTTGTTTTATCATTGTTTGGTGCTGGGGACGGAACCCAGGGCCTCGCGCCTGCTGTGCACAGTCTCTACCACTGAGCTGCACCCCCACCCATGAGCCCCGTGAGCTTCCTCTTGCTCACAAGGACTTGGGAACCCACCCCTAGAGAAGATGCCAAATGCATTGTGGGTCCCGCCTGCAGTGTAGACTGGAGCTGACAGGAGCGGAGGAGGTGGAGAATCTGACTCCTCAAAGGGCAGTCTGAAGCTAAAGCCATGTTACCCCTGGAAGCAGGGCAGTGAGCTCCCTGTCACAGGAGGTGTGGAAGGGAAGCTTGGCTGAGGTTAGACTGAATACCCTTTGACCTCCCGGTGACTTCTCGTTAACTGACTCATCCATTCATTAATTCAGTCACTCTCCCACCACCTTGAGCCCCCCTCCCCCCACACCTATGGCTGCCCGGGGCTTTTAGAGTGATTTGATACGAATCTGTCCTGGCTCCTACACTGGACCCAACGGTGGCCTCCACCCTTGGTGGTGGTGGACAGCATACCTCCTGCCCCTGCCTGCCCAGCACTGACTAAGGGACCTCTCCCTGTCCCCTGCAGTGTTCTGGATTCCCAGGGTGCCAGAGAAGGTTCTGGTGGGAGAAGGAGGGGGGAGGAGGAGGAGGAGGAGGAGGAGGAGGAGGAGGAGGAGGAGGAGGAGCTGCTCCATCAGGAGATGGAAATTAGAATGCAGCTGGAGGGCCCTGCACGGGGCATCTTGGCAGCTGCCAACAGCTGGCTGTTTTGAGGAGGATAGCTGCGGGACCTTCCCAGGCGGAACTGCTTTCCCTCCTTGCCCGCCCCAGACAGCAGCACTGGCCAGTCCTCCAGCCTTCCAGGGGCCTGGGGAGGGAGGGGGCATCTTAGAATCAAGGCTAGAATGGCGTTCTTCCAGCAGCCCCTCTGCTGGGAAGAAGGTATTCCCCTCTTTATACAGATGTGATGTCTGTGCAAAGGAGTGATCTGGAGCCTCGAGGTGAAAGTCAAATGCTGAGGACGGAGGGGGCTGGGCCCTCACGCCTGGACTCCTAGCGCAGGAGCTTTTACTCAAGAAAGGGAGAGATTTTTTTCTTCTGTTTGAGTTACTCTAATTTTGTGGTTCCCCCCCCCCCCCCCCGGCCCTTGCAACTGCACCCAATACTAACAGCTCACCCTGTTTCCCTTGGGAAGGAGATGATGGGTACTTCTCTGCTCCCTCGGGCCTCACCTCCCCCGAGGAGCCTTGTCTGTCCCAGCCCTCA
>PVLC010041710.1:0-5000 GCA_004027655.1 Graphiurus murinus | reverse complement strand
TTGCTAAGTTGCTGAGGCTGCCAGCAAACCTGTGATCCTCCTGTCTCAGACTCTCAAATACTGGGATTACAAGTGTGCACCACCACGCCCAGCTATGAAGACATTTTGGATGCCCCTGGGCTGCTCCACAAGGTGGCTCAGGCCATCTTGGTGAAGGGACAGTATTCTGGGTTCTGGCGGTAGGTCCTCTGTGTGAACCCGCCTCTCTTGGGTGGTTCAGGAATTGCTGAGCCGGCGGGAGACTCGAGTTTGCCACTCGGAAACAAACAGGATCAATACTCTGTGCCAAGGCCTGTGATGTCCGTGTTCCAAACAGTGAAGGAGACTGCAGCCCTGTGACCTGTGCTGCCCCCGCCCACTGCCCTGCACCGGGCACCACCATCTGGGCCTCGGCCACGGAGGCGCTCCGCTTCTTTGTAGGACTTGTGTTGTTTAGAGCTTTTTTTTTTTTTTTTCTTTTGGTACTGGTAATTGAACCCAGGGGCATTCTACCTCCAAGTCACATCCCTAGCCTTATAAAATTATTTTATTTATTTTGTGGTACTGGGGCTGGAGCCAAGGGTCCTTCTACCTTTGGGCTACCCCCCTCGACATATTTTATCTTTTATTTGAAAACAGGGTCTCACTAAGTTGCTGAGGGCCTCAGTAAGTAGCTGAGGCTGGCCACGGACCTGCGATCCTCCTGTCTTATGCTCCCAAGTACTGGGATTGCAGGCGTGGGCCACCTGGCCTGGCTCTACACTGTCTTGCTCCAACCATCCAGCACCTCCTCCTGGGTCCCCTCCCCTGACCCCCAGAACACCCAACCGCTGTCCACCTTCCTCTCCACTGCCCCCCTAGGCTCCTGTCCCCAAATGGGGCTCCTGGATCTCTGCTCCCAGCTGCTCCAGGACCCCGGGTGAAGTGCCTTACCACACCTGAACGCCAGCAACCAGCTTCAAGTTCACTGTCAAAGTGCTCTGGAGGGATGTCAAAGTATGGCTGTCCCTCAAAAAAGCAAACACAGAATGACATTGTGACCCAGCAAGTCCGTGTCTGGGTGTCCATCCCCAAAGAACTGAAAGCAGCGTCGCAAAGAGATGCCTGCACCCCTCGGTCACAGCAGCGTGGCTCACCATAGTGCAACGGTGGAGGCGGCCCGGGTGTGTGCAAACAAAACGAGGACCGCTCGCAGAGTGGAATACTAGTCAGCTGCAAAAGGGAGGGGAATTCTGACGCACCATAGCAGGCCAGAGCTCATGCTAAGTGAAATAAGCCAGCCACGAAAGAACAAATAGCGCATGATTCCACGTACACGAGGTCCTTGGGGAAGTTGCACTCATGGGGGCCCGTAGTGGAGATGGGGGTTCCCAGCACCAGGGGATGGTAGATGGCAGTTAGTGTTCAATGGGTACAAAGAGTTCCAGTTTTGCAAGATGAAAGGAACTGGTACTTAATACCAGTTAATACCACTTAAAAATAGCAAAGACAGTACATTGCGTGTTTGTGTATTTTACCATTAAAAAAAAAAAAAACCGGAGGAAGAAAAACAAGATCACTCCTGCAGCCTCCTGGCTGGAAGTGAGCCTCCTTTCCCCTGAATCCGTTCAAATATTCCATCCAAGAGTTCCTTGAACCAGGCATGGGGGCGCCCTCCTGTAATCCCAGTATCTGGGAGGCTGAGACAGGAGGATCACAGGTTCATGGCCCAGCCTCAGCTACTTAGTGAGACCCTCCACAACTTAGCAAGACCCTGTTTCATAATAAAAGAATAAAAAATAGGACTGGAGGTATAGCCTGGAGGTAGAATGCCTCTGGGTTCAATCCCCAGTACTGCAAAAAAAAAAAAAAAAAAAAAAAAAAGAGTTCCTTGAATTAGGAGGGGTGGGGCTCAGGATCTGCACCTGAGCCGCCATCCTGTGTCCCCGAGGCCTGGCGTGGTGCCAGGTGCAGCGGATGTCGGGTGGAGGGAGGGACAGCCCCCCAGGTGCGCCACTGCCCAGGTGCTGCTGTCCTCACCTGTCTACCTGGATCCTCAGGCTCCGGGGCCTGCGCACTCAGAGCCAGGGGAGGGGCGGGCTGTGATGCGGCCCAGGTGAGCGAGGCCCCGAAGCGTCCCATTCACCAGTGCCCTGCTTTCCTGGCGTTCGCAGCGGTGCGGTGGACACAGGTGCAGGCACATCGGCTCGCCAGCTCTGTCGCCTCGCCTGCTGCTGAGGTTGTGTGAGAACCAGGGGAAACGTGGCGTGGAAAGTGCTCGGCGTGGGCCCTGAGCGAGTGGACTCTGTCCAGCGGCCACCCCGCCCTGGCCTTGCTCAGCAGAACCCTCCTCTGCAGAAATGCCGAGGTCAACGCAAGGTGACTTGTGATTGGTCCAACCCGCCATGGACATCGGGCTCCCCCCGACCAATGGCGTAGCAGAGTGTGGCCACGTGACTGTCTGCTGATGAGTTGTAAGAGGAAGTCCACTGGATGGTGACAGTGGGAACTATTCCTCAGCAAAAAGGCAGAGCCTTCTGGGGAGACAGCGCTTTACTCATCTCCCTGCTTCCTGCTTTGAATGCAGATGTGATACTTGGAGGATTGGCAGCCATTTAACAGTAATGAGGCAAAGAAGAAGCGGTCACCAGGAAAGCAGGATGGTCAAGGCAATTAATTGTTACTACCTCCTGCTTTCTTGTTATGGAAGAAAAAAATCCCTATTTTTCTTCCCTAAAGCCATGGTAAGTTGGATTTTTCTTTTATTTGTTACTGAATGCATTCCTATAGAGTACCTGAGTATTGTGGTGCATGTCTACCAGTACCTGGGAGGCTGAGACAGGAGGATTACATGTTCGAGGCCAGCCTCAGCAATTTAGCAAGGCTCTCAGCAACTTAGCAAGATCCTGTCTTAAAATACAGAATAACTTAAAAAAAGGGCTGGCGGGGGGGGGGGCTATAGAATACGCTGTCACACAGCCAATAAATATTAGCTTTTATCTGACTTCATATTCTTTTCTATCCTTGGGCAAGGCTTATGTATCATTGCTGTGACCAAGACACCTGACAACAACTTGGAGATGGAAAGGTTTATTTGCCTCATGGCTTCAGGGGTCCAGTCCAAGGGCGTCTAGCTCCAAGGCCAAACATCATGGCAGCAGGGTGTGGTGAGGAAGGCTGCTCAGGGCAACCAGGAAGTGGAGAGAGGGAGGAGAAGCAGCCAGGGACAGACAGGTCCCCAAGGCCACACCCCAGGGACCCGCCTGCAGCCACACACCCCCTGCCTGCAGTTACCACCCAGGAAGTCCATTCAAATTAGAAACCCATCAGACAGATTTATCCACTGATGAGGTGGAACCCTCGTGGCCCAGTTATTTCACCTTTGAACATCGCATTGAGCTTTTCGGGGGACATTCCAACTCGCAGCTCCCTGAGGGGGCAGCCATCACCCCCAAGATGGAGGGGGAGCCACCTGCTTCCCAGGCATGTTGTGAGGCTAAAATGAAGGGCCCCCAGGGCTTCCACCAGGAGCAGGGACTCTGTGGGCTGCCTCCTGCTGGACGCTGGGAAGCAACACTGCATGTGTGCATGTGTGTGTGTGCGCGCGTGTGTGTGTGTGTGTGTGTGTGTGTGTGTGTGTGTGTGTGTGTGTGAGACCTTCCTGGTGGCCATGGTGGCGGTGGCAGCAGCAGCTGAGGCCTGCCTCCCCCACGCCTGCCCCTGGGCGCTGAGGTGGGGGCAGGGCCTCGGAGCACTCGGAGACTGTGGGAAGAAGGTCCGGGTCCAGCTGGAGCCGGCTGCATTTCCTGGGTGAGTGGCTGCGGGAGCCGCTGCCTTCCCATGACGGATGGAGGAATGCTTCTACTAATCGAGGCGGAAGCGCAGGCGTGGGCCCCCAGGCCGCCCCCGCTCTCCTGCCGCCACCTGTCCAGGCCTGGGAAGCTTCCAGACCCACGCTGACCCCTGCTCTCCACTCCTGCCTCCCGGAGTGGCGGGTCAGGCCCAGCTCCCCGCCCCGGCAGTGACCTGCAGGGCGCCTGCCCCGTGTGTGGAGTCGGCGGAGACCCCGGTAGTGGGCAGCCGAGCACAGGGCAAGGGGGGCGTGTCCGTCTTCCCAAGGTCTCTCCCACCAGCCAGCCTCGGGGGACAGCCTCCGGGCACCCCCTTTTCTGAGACTTGATATAATCAAGCTCCAGGACCGTCATTGATGGCAGGAAATGTCCCAGATGGGGACACTGAGGCAGAGGTGGGTGACTGATTCTCCTGGGTAAGGTGAAGGCATGGCCGACCTTCCCACATCTATGGTCCTGACTCCTGTCTGAGAGCGCTCCTAGCCCACCTGCCGCCCTACCCTCACCTGGTCCTGTCACTCCCTGGAGTTGGGCATCTTGTGAGGGACAGGGATGTGGTCCCACCCCACCTGCCCTCAAGCTTCACTTCCCAGTGGTCGCAGGGTGGCTCAAGTCTGTAATCCCTGCTGCTCAGGAGGCTGAGGCAGGAGGATTGAAGGTTTGAGGCCAGCCTCAGCAATTTAGCAAGACTCTAGGTTCAGTGGTAGATTGACCCTGGGTTTAATCCCCAGTACAGAAAAAAGAAGAAAAAAAAAATTTTTTTCTGGTATTGGGGGATTGAACCCAGGGGCATTCTACCTTCAAGCTATACCCCTAGCCCTATTTTTTATTCTTTATTTTGAAACAAGGTCTCACTAAGTTGCAGAGGACCTCACTAGGTAGCTGAGGCTGGTGGTGAACCTACAATCCTCCTGTCTCAGCCTCCCAAATACTGGGATTACAAGTGTGCGCCACCACGCCCAGCAAAAAGAAGAATTTTGAAAAGCTAGGACCCAGCCGGGCGTGGTGGCGCACGCTTGTAATCCCAGCATTCGGGAGGCTGAGACCGGAGGATCCAGGTTCGCGGCCAGCCTCAGCTACCTAGTGAGGCACTCCGCAACTTAGTGAGACTCGGTTTCAAAATAAAGAATAAAAACTAGGGCTGGGGGTATAGCTCGGAGGTAGAATGCCTCTGAGTTCAATCCCCAGTAC
>PVLC010041709.1:0-13278 GCA_004027655.1 Graphiurus murinus | reverse complement strand
ATAATACAAATGGTTAATGTGTAATGTTAATTTTCTCATGGAATTAAGAGGTCATATAACCACCTTGTAAGTGGGAGTTCTGGGGCACCAGGATAAAGTCAAAGAAGAATTCAAGGAAAAGGGCATTTTTTTTACATAAATATATAAATCTAAGTATGTCTTATTGAATACTTCCTAGGCTGTTGTATGTGTAATTCCTTGTCAAGTTAATGAATTTGTGTTATCAATTCCATGTTTTTATACTCCTCTCCCTCCTCTATCTACTGGTAGAGCTTGTGGTTGGTTTGTAGATGAGAGATGAAGCTTGCTGTCTTGTTATATGAGTTGATTTGGGCTGCCATCCTTAGAACATGCTGTTAACCTTATGGTTACTGTTTTCTAAATCATTCACAATTTAGATTACATGGATTGTGTTTATACAAATAAACAAATTTGAGAGGTCAATTACCAAAGTAGTTAAGTAGAATAATTTGGAGTTAGAACTAGTTTGACACTTGGGACCTGATGTATCCAACAATCCTATATATAAAGAGTTCCTTGGTTTGTTTATGTGGACACAATCATAGCTGCAGACACTACTTTTCCCATAATCCTGCTGTATCAGCAACTTCAATAACCTAGGTAAATGAGGTTGAAGAAGAAAGAAGTGGCTTTTAAAAAATTGGGGGGCAAGCTGTCCGTGGTGGCACACACACCTGTGATCCCAGTGCTTGGGATGTTGAGACAGGAGGCTTACAGGTTCAAGGTCAGCTTTGGCAACTTGGCAAGGCTCTCAGTAACATAGTAAGACCCTGTTTCCAAATTAAAAAAATTAAAAATGAAATAGGGCTGGGGGTGTAGCTCAGAGGTAGAATGCCCCTGGGTTCAATCCCCAGCACCACAAAACTATGGGGGGAAAACTGAATATAAGTAGACAACTTTTATTTTAGCATGACACTTTAGAAATTCTATTCCTTTCTTTAATCATTGTAATAGAAAAAATACACTTATTTATTCTTAAATAATCTGTTTATTCTTAAAAATATGTCTTTTCTTATAAATTATATTAGCATGAAATATGTGTGTTAAATTTTTATTCTCTTGTTTTTCTGTTATTTTTATTATATCTGCACTGCTCAAAGAATTTTTTTGCTTTATGTTCTCTCTGCTTTGAAAAGTAGAAATGATTTAACCAATAAAAATATAAAGATGAAAATTTAAATTAAAAAGTTTAATCTTGTGTTTTAATCAAATATTGCTAATATGTAGTAATCTAGTCTTAAACCTGAAAGGTTAGCAAGCTGATAGAAACATTTTTAAATTATGATTTAACATAAGAGATTTCTGTCTTTTTTAAATCAAGAATTAGAATAGCAAAATAAGGGAAATTGTGAATGATAGTGGATTTATATCAAAAATGTTCATATTCAGACTTAAAATTATATGAATACAAATTTCATGCCAATCAAGATTAAGAATTCAGAAATCAACATTCTGAGATTATGTCCTTCATATATTAATACTTGGTCATGTAATACATTTTGAGTATGTAATCATGACAATGTCAGGTTTTATGCATAGAAAGGAAAGATTCATCTATTATTGAAAATGACAAATACCAATAATAATTCCTGACTCTTCTCCTAGTGAAAGCAATATGTTTTTGTTGTTGGTTTTTTTTTTTAACTTGGTAATCGTCATTCTATGATTTACCATTCCTTTGTGCATTTTGAGACCCATAGCAAATTGAAAACTCAATGTTTTCAAAGAAAGAACTGGAATAAATTATGAGGAGTAGGCTGATATGCCAAGCAACAAATAAGAAAACTGAAATAGAGTTTCTAAAGAGCCTAGCTTCATTGCAGGGACGGGTTTCCCTCAGTCTCTATGGGAGCCCTGTTCTAATCTTCAACTAGAATTGTTCAGCTTGTTTTCTCTTAGTGTTTGAGTAGACAACAGAGTGAGCCAGGCTTTAAATTGAAGAGCAGAGTACCCTTGGGATAGGGCTGGTGCTATTCACAGAGTTGTTTTTATTCTCTGACTTGCCCCTTCTTGGATAAGTTAAGCTGGAGTATGTATCTCAGTCCTTCATTCTATAAACAGAATGCAATCAGTCATTTACAGAGCTTTGTTAATGCCTGTAAACACTTTCAAGAATATACTGAAACAATTACAGAAAACTTTGAAGTATTATCCTTTACCTTAAGATCAATATTGCTTCTTCAGTGGTCTGGCTTGTTACCAGTACCCATCTATTTTGAAAAAGAACAATGTTTTAAAGACTAGTATTGTGGAAAGGATTGGCTCCAGACATCAAGTTTCAGACATTCTTGTTCCAAAAAACATCAGGAATTCTTGGCAAACTGGGTCCATGAGCGACATTTAGGAACAATAGTATGAAATGATAGTATAGAAGCGATTGTATGAAACTGGCAGCAATAACATTTTAACAAGACCACCTAGTAAGTCAGAAATTAACCCTGGCTGAAGTTCCAGACAAATGGAAAGTTAAGTGAATTTTACTCTAAAATAAGACCAAATCGACTCAAAAGTTATTTATAATAATTCATAGCTACTATAGCCCTAATCTGTTAGAGGGCTGTAGGCTGAGCCCTGGATTACAGTAGATTATGATAACTGGATCAAATTGCTTTTGAGGCAGTTAGGAGTCAGAAAATTTGAAAGTTAGTTTGGTTACTAGCTAGGTTACATCAGGCAAAATCAATCTTTATGAGCCATATTTCTTCCTCTTTCAGGTGGAGTATTTTCTCTCATAAAGATGTAATATGAAGTGAGCTTAACATGTAAAGCTCTTAGTACTTTAATGGCCTCTAGTAAAAACTTAAAACTGGTGGGTATTATGTCAAGGTGCTTAATACATCCAGCATTCTAAATATGAACTGCATTAATGTGAAACATTTCAGGATATTTTATTTCTAAAATGTTTCATCACTTTGTTTCTTGGCTCTTTTGAGGTTTTTTTCACTACTTTTCTTAAGAGCTATGCCAATTTTCCTTAATGTTTTTCTGATTATTTTACTAATTGCTTATGAATTATGCCAATTATTGATAACTAAGACAGAAGCTTATAAAATTTTAAGTTTATATATGCAGTGTATGAGAGACACCCTGTTTTCCCAAAATGACGGTAAACATTCCTAACTAGGTAAGGCCACTGATGGCCACAAGAAGGAAGATATCAGTGGCCATCTGCTGTTCATCAAAATCAACTGTTTGGTCTCTATCTCTAAAGATTTTAACCTAATGGATTGGGTGGAGCCCCATTCCCAGTGGTTGTCAAAAGCTCTCCAGGTACCTTTACTAAGTAACCAAGATTGTGACACTGGGTAAATAGTAAAGAAACTTGCGTTTCTACAGAGTTACTCCTTAGCAAGGCCTAAATCTCTGTGAATCCATGCTTGTTTTCCATAAAAGGCAGTAAGTAGCACTTAAAAGTTAGCCTCCTTTGTTTTTAAGGCTGTTTCAGTTTAATTCAACCCACACACTGGTGATTTAAAATTCAACAGTGACTTTTAAGGAACTTGTATTCCCTCTATGGTATGGTTCATGAGATAAAGGTTCTTACTTCAAATGTGAGAGTTAATTGGACTCATCACAATTATGGAGCTCATGGCCCTTAGGTAGACCAGCAGTATAAAGGGACCCAGTCAGTGTGAGCCCTAGTTTGACATCCTCTCTCTGCCTTTCTAATGCTACCTAAAGGAAATTATTTTAGAAGTACCCTATTCCTCTTACTCTTTAGTGAGTGAAATCTACACCCAGCATGGGTGCTGCAATGTTTGGTAATACCTGACTCCACAAATGAAGAGAGCATGTGAGCTTCCCTGAAGGGAGGCTCTGAGCTGCAACTGACTGTTTTATATCAATCCATCTCTGTCTCCACCACTCATTCCTCAGACTAGGGTTGTCCTTCCACTCAGGATATTTGAGAGGACATGCTCAAATGTCACCACCTCCATAATTTTTTTCCAATTCTGACCATTAAGCCTCTGTGACCCCACCCTCTTCTTCATTCCTTTGCTAGCCAACTCCAAAATCCACAATTACTCTGAACTGCAGCTTCTACTTTGTGTTTTTGCATTTTGTCTTCAAAAGAGATTTTTACTACTTCTGGTTTAGAAAAATCTTGTTGACTTCATGAATAAGATCCTATACAACTCAATAAATGTGTGATGGTGATGGTGAAGTAGAAACCACCTTTGGGAAAGGAGGAAGAATGTGGGCTGGATTAATGAGGGAAGACCATGGAGAAGGTAGACTTGAAAAGGAATTCAGGACTGCATAGAATTTGAACTAAAAGAGGAGACATCTTTCTACAGAGTGTTATCTTTGGTTAGGCTTGAATAATCCGTGTGTGTGTGTGTGTGTGTGTGTGTGTGTGTAAACTTGCACACAAATGTACCTGATGTACCATTTTATGTGTCCTTGTTCTTTCCTGATATTCCAATTCATATACGTATCTGATAGAGGCCAATGTGTCAACGTCCAGTCTCAAGATGAGGTCAAAATATATATCTTTGAACCTTACTTGAACTGCAAGAAATATATGTTGTTCTGATTCATAGACTCAACTAGAGGGAACTCACTCTTTAATAACATGATTGGTGAAGAAGTAATACTGATGTTTTCTTAAAAATTTACCACTTGTTATCTCTTAGGAATATCATATTAGAATAGAGTGCTAGTGATCTCATTCACTTTAAAAGTCTATTTGCTAGTGCATGTGAAACAAAAAGCTTTTAAAATTAACTACATATCAAGAAGCAACTAGACCATTACCAGTACTCTCCAGCTCTGACATCTACATTGGCTGCATGATTAGAACATGGTGAGACAAGAGGATGGAGAGTAAATTCATCCACTAACCAAGTGTTTTATTATTATGACATTGATGTCAGACAAGGACTTGATCACAAAGCTATCATATTATGCTCAAGTTTGAAGCACTAAATCTTTCTGTCCCATTACACACTTATTTGCACAAAATTTAAAACTTAATCTCAGGCTGATCACCTTTAAGTAGACCCAACGGTTTTGTTTTATGTTGTTCTTTTCTTCTGAGGATTACTCGGTTTTCTTTACAACATCATGTGTGACCTTGCATTTGGCCTTCCTCCAAAACCTCCCTGTGCTTTTCTATTCAACATTAGCTCACTCCCACCGTAAATTCAGTGTGGCCAATTACTTTCCATAATGAAGTTCATGTAAATTGGAGAAGAGCAGAGATTTTATTAATGAAACTGATCTATTATTAAGGCTGCTTCAATCATCCTTTCTGATAGTGAGATGAAAGTCAGGAATAATATAAAGTTCCTTGTCATCAAACTTGATGAAAAAAATGAAGGTTGAAAAATGTACACCTCTGTCTCTCTGTCTCTCTCTCTCTCTCTCTCTCTCTCTCTCTCTCTCTCTCTCTCTCTTTCTCTCTCTCTCTCATCTTTTTCTCTGGCAAAAGAGTAATTTATTATTTCAAGTCTTCTACTTTAAAAAAATCAAACTTTTCTGCAGGTACATGAGTCATACATAATGAATATTTTATTCATGTATGCATGAATCTGAATGGTGGTATCTTTTGAAATCCATGTGTAGTGATATTCTCACATACTCATGCTTTCAAATCTTTTTTGTTTATCCCATGAATAAGGTTATGGATGTCATGCATATATCTAGGTTTTATTGTACAAAACATGCTTGCTGTATTTATTGCTATTAAATTAAATTGGTCTAAAGATACCTCTGTACATATTTTAACTTTGGTCTAAAGATTTCTCCTTCATAGTGAATTGCAACCTAACTTAAGGTATAAACAGACTTAGCCCACTCTTGTGACAAGAGACTGATTCTCAGCCAGTCATAAGCGGCCAACTGCACAAATTATGTTCAAATAAGGCAGAGATAAGCCATAACCAATTGGACTGTCTCTGTCCCTCATTTCTGTTTTCTGTACCTTCACTTCCTTGCCTCTAGCTATAACTTGCCCATGTGTTAGGGTGGGGCATTTTGAACCATTTGTTTCTAGACTGCTACCGATTTCCAGAACTGCAAACACAGTCAATTGAGATCTGAAAAATATGAGTTTGTGAGAGGAGATATTATATCGAACAATGGAAAGGGATGTGACTCTGGTAACTGCAGCAGGGAAGGAGGCTATGTAAACATGGGTCTTTTGTCAGAGAAGAAGGCAGACAAAGAATATATGGTGCTCATGGCATGCCGGAAAATTCAATATAACTTAATTTTTTTAAAAAAAAGAATTTAACAACTTACAAACTTGCTTTTTGAAAAGAATTATTGGCTTACATAACTAAAAATTCAGAAAAACCATCTCTGAATCCAGGTGCACAAGTAACTCATCAGAATTGCCTCTTCCTCTGCTTCTTAGTTCTGCTTTCCTGTGTGTGTTCATCCTTAGGTGAGCTCTCCTCAGGAGATTTTGACCTGTATCCTTCCTGTTTGGCAACTCTAATGGGGAAAAAAGCATCTTTTTGAAGACTTTCCATCAGTTTCTTGGTTCATACTTGTGAATTCAATTTTATTCGTTAGTCCTGTGTGAACTAAACTGGGTCATCAGGGGAAGCAATGGCCTTACTGCACAGGCAGGAGGGATGTGTGTGTGTGTGTGTGTGTGTGTGTGTGTGTGTGTGTGTGTGTGTGTGTTACAGGGATTCAACCTAGGGACATTCTACCTCTGAACCAATTCTATTTTATTTTTTAGTTTGAAACAGGGTCTTGCTAAGTTGCCGAGGCTGCCCTCAAACCTGCAATCCTCCTAGCTCAGCCTCCCAAGGGCTGGGATTACTGTCATGCATACACCTATTTTTTTTTTTTTTTATCTTAAGACAGAGTTGACCCCATCCATCCTGACCACAGTGACTGAGAGAATGGGGAAGGGAGGTTCCCCAAGAGAAATCCAAGAGCTGATAACAGAAAAAAACGGGCCATAGATAAGATAGATAAACAAAACAAAAGTGAAAAACAAATTAAGAGGTCCATTGCATCTGGTTACAAATAAATCAGGATGGAGAATGATCCTTAAGGGAATGAGGGCTTCAGGGAAAATATAAAACAGACATTGGCATCTTTATAGGAGAATATAATGAAAAGTTATTCAGGAAATTATAATGCTAATACTCAGTTGATGGTTATTAAGAGAATGAATAGCTAAATCAAAGAACATATTTCCATGCAGATGTCCCAAATAATTAGAAAAATATGTTGGAAGATTGATCAAACTGAAGGATTTTCAAAGTTTTTGAGGGGAAACTTAGGTCCAAATTATTCATTCTTAGCAAGAAGAGTGGGTGTATTTGTGAAAACAGAAAACATCCTTGCAAAACAACATTTGTTTTTCAGTCTCTGCTTCATTTATGTGCCAATCAGTAAATTTGTAATGCAGGCACAGTGGCTTCATTTTGCTAACAAAATACTACATATTTGTCCAGAATAACTTAATTTGTCATGGGGAGAAAAATATATTGTTACCAAATTCCTTTAACTAGAACTATAGACACAGCTGTCATTCTTAGAGGGACTGATTTGGTTAACATTCTGAAGTTCAATATTGTTTGTGAATTTACTCTCATTTTCTTTCATTATTTTCTAAATGATAAAAATAGAATTGGTACCAAGATATAGATAGACATATAATGCACAAAATTTGAATTTTTGTAGTCTTAATTCAGTTTTTTTTTTTTTTTTTTTTTTTGCGGTACTGGGGATTGAACTCAGGGGCGTTCTACCTCCAAGCTATACCCCCAGCCCTATTTTGCATTCTTTATTTTGAAACCGAGTCTCACTAAATTGCAGAGTGCCTCACTAGGTAACTGAGGCTGGCCGCGAACCCGGATCCTCCAGTCTCAGCCTCCCGAATGCTGGGATTACAAGCATGCGCCACCACGCCCGGCTCTTAATTCAGTTTTAGAAATAATTTTGCCTGAAATTTTGATATGCCAGTCAGAAAATTCAATGCAACAGACTCCATAATTCAGAAATTCATAATTCAGACTCCATAATTCAGAAATTATTTACTGAAAATAGGTGCTACAGAAACTTTTCTGGCTTCAAGCAATTTTCAATTTAGTGTAGAAGAAATGTATTTCATAATCATGATTATAGCACATCATAGAATATAAGCCCTATAAGAGTGATATGTCCAAATTTAGAGGATTTAAGAGGAAGAAGACACCATTAGGTTGGAAAAGGGAAAGAAAGAATTTATGAAGGAAGTGAAACTTTGACACGTCTATTCTAAAAATGGAGATTTTTTTGCTTACAGATCAAATTATTTGACAAATGGTTTTTCTATCAAGAGTTTAGAGTAAATAATGTAGCTGCTGTGTGTAGATCATATTCCAAGAATGGGATAAAGACCATGAGCAGAAGAGGTGGAAAACAGACAGGAAACCTAAGCTGAACCCCACATGGAAAGATACACAATGATTCACAATCTAGATTCTACAGGATTTGTGACAAATTTTAATGGTTGTGGAGGAAGGTAGTAAAAAATGCCTGTGGTGTTAGGCTTGGCAGAATGGGAAATGGCTGATATCATTAATAAAAATAGAAAAATCTAGAGTCAGGCATGGTGGCACATACCTGTCATCCCAGTACTTCGGAGGCTGAGACAGTAGGATTTCAGGTTTAAAGAAGTCTCAGTAATTTATTGAGACTCTCAGCAACATAAGGAGACCCTCTTTCAAAAGAAAAAATAAAAAGGGCTAGGGGTGTGGCTCAGAGATAGAATGCCCCTGGATTCAACCCCTAGTACCACAATAAAAAAGACAAAGGAAAAGAAAAATCAAGAAGAGTTGCCAGTTACTGTGAGAGGATGAGGATATGATGGGTATGGAATAAATTAATTTTAAGTAGTTGGGAAATATCCAAGTCGCTGGATCTGTAACTGATAGGAATGTTTAAGGTAGCGAAATGAACTATTCGGCCTGCAAGTGATGGCTGAAGTCTTGAGAAGAATGGGTGAAATTATGGAATGAAGGAAAGGTTGATGTTAGAGATTTAGAAACCTGAAAAAAAAAAAAAAAAAAGGGGGATAGTAGCCAGTAGATCACAGCTCAGTTTTCTTGTTCTTGCATCCAACCTTGTTGCCAATACCTCCTCTATGTGTTTTCCACTAGACTTTACTGCTCTGACCCATCCCTCTGTTGTCTTCAATTTTCTTAGAAGTGCAGAATGGCTTCCTTTTCTACTCAGATCTTGTCAGTATCAAGTTCTTATCTTGGCACCCAGATTGTGAGTAACTTAATTTATATTTTGGCTCATGTTTCATAATTTTTACCCATTCTGACCTCAGTGTTGGTACAGTCAAGGGAACCAACAAAGAATGGTGGAACCAGAAGCCTTTGCTACTCTTAGACCTGAAGGAGTAAAGGGAGGTGGTAGTTTTGAGAAATGGGGAGAGTTGTGACAATGAGAGAAGTTCCTAGGACAAAAGTTGGGGGGAAAATACAGCCACGCTTCTGCTTAGCGGAGAGATATGAAGGGTAAATTCCCTTACCTTTCCCTTCTCCCACCTTTGACCTCTTGTCAATACCAACCATTTGCAAACCAAAGTAGAAGCCAGCGGGCAAGAGAGCCCATTAGTAGAGGCCAGATTGCTGAAGAAAAAACAGAAAGGTGGAAAATGTGTCTGGAGGGCAGAAGGGGATGTTCCCACATTTGGCGTTTAGGATTCCTCTTCTCCTTTCTACACCTGACTTCTGATAAGGCCTTCCTGCCTTACACTTGCCTGTACTACTTAGATACCAGCTTCTTTTTGCTTTTTATGATTTCTAAAGATAAGATTGGATATTTCAAAGGCACTATGAACTTGTCAAAAAATTTTTTTTAATTTTCTTTTTCTTTCTCCTCCTACATCTTAAGCTGTGGAGTGTTAAAAGAATTTGAAGGGAGGAAACACAGAAGGAAAAAAAGACAGGCAGCAAGACATAAAATGGGAGACTTCAGCAGGAGCAGTGGCACATGCTGTAATCCAAGTACTGAGATAGGAGGATCTCAAGCTCAAAGCCAGCCTCATCAGCTTAGCAAGACCCTGTCTCAAAATTAAAAAACAAAAGGGGGAAGCAGCTCAGTGGTAGAACACCCTTGTGTTTAATCCTCAGTACCACAAAGAAATGAAATAAAATGGGAGACTTCATTTTCTTTGTGCAAAAAGATAAAAATCACATGATCATTTCAATAGATGCTGAAAAAGCATTTGATAAAATCCAATATCCATTCATGCTAAAAGCAGTGCAGAGAATCGAAATAAAAGGAACATACCTCAACATCATAAAGGCAATATACAATAGGCCCACAACCAACATCATGTTAAATGGGGAAAAACTAAAAGAGTTCCCACTAAACACAGGAACAAGACAAGGATGTAACACCATCACTAATGGTAATGGAAGACTACTTGGTTCTGAGAAATAGCTTTGTAGAGATAGACTCTAATGTAAAAAAAAAAAAAAAAAAAAGGAAAATGCTGATAATGCTGATAGCCTTGTATAAACAAAAACTTTAAATTCTGCAAGTTAGTATCAATGACGAATTTGAAGAAAAATTGCAACATAGAGTTGACATCTAATTCATCTCCTCCCAAATATTCAAAAGACACCCAAAGTTGGTATATAAAAGAAGAAATTGAAAAAGTTAATAAATATGTTTAAACTTTGATCTTAGCCCTCTGTTACACTGCTGCTGGGAAATAAAATTGGTAATTGGTACAAATTGGTAAAGACAATTTAATAATAGGCATTCAAATAGGTACCTTTTGATCCAGTATACTCAATAATAACATTTTACTTAAAGCTAATGATCACACATATATGCTGAGACACTGTGGAAAAAGTATTCCTAACAGTGTTATTTATACTGGTAAAAAGTTAGAAATGACTTATATCTTCACAAAAGAGTATACAATTCAGTAGCTCAATATATTTATATAATGAAATACAATCAACCATGAACAATCATATTTTAATGACCTGGGAATATTCTCATGACATAAGGTTGCTAAAAATAGAACATATGCATGGTACAAAAATACTAACCATAAGAGAAAAAAGTTACATTCTGGACTTCATGAAAATTAAAACATTATTATAATTCTTATTAAAATTAAAAAACCTGGTAAAATAAAAAAGCAAGTGATAAAAATATGTATTTTGAGACAATATACATCTGACAATTGCTACAACTCAGTACTACAAAGAAACTCAACCCAAGAAAAGTAAGTAAAAAGCTTCAGTGTTTTTACATGGGCTCATAAATTGGCAAAACTCATAGGATTGTACATTAAAGACAAATGCAGTTTATTGTTTGTAAATTGTTAACTTGTTTTTTTTTTTTAAGTACATGAAACTGTAAAGTTTGGAAAGATTTGATCAATGAGCAAGAAACACTTCAACACATAGGCACAGGTAAAAACTTTCTCAACCATACCCCAAAAGCACAAGCAACTCAAAGGAAGATCAATGCATGGGATTGAATTAAACTGAAGAGCTTCTGTGCAGCAAAGAAAACTATCAAGAACCTCAACAGAAAGCCCACAGAGTGGGAAAACATTTTTGCTAACTACTCTTCTGATAGAGGTCTAATATCTAGGATATAGAGAGAACTCAAGAAAAGCACAGCTAAGAAAACAAATAACCCAATCAAAAAATGGGCAAAGGACCTAAATAGACACCTCACAAAAGAAGAAATACAAATGGCCAATAAATGTATGAGGAAATGTTCAACATCATTAGCAATCAGAGAGATGCAAATCAAAACTACCTTGAGATTTCACCTAACCAAAATCAGAATGGCAATCATAAAAAACACGAACAACAACAAATGCTAGCGAGGGTTTGGAGAAGTGGGAACCCTAATACATTGTTGGTGGGATTGCAAATTAGTGCAACCACTTTGGAAAACAGTATGGAGGATCCTCAGACAAATGGGAATGAACCTACCATAGGATCCAGCAATACCATTTCTGGGTATCTACCCAAAAGAATGGAAACCAAACTATCAGACCAACGCATGTGTATCTATGTTTATAGCTGCACAGTTTACAATTGTCAAACTATGGAACCAGCCAAGATGTCCATCAACAGATGAATGGATTACAGAACTATGGGATATGTACACAATGGAATTTTACTCAGCTATAAAGAAGAACAAAATCATGTTATTTTCAGGGAAATGGATGCAACTGGAAAACATTGTTAAGTGAGATTAGTCAGTCACAAAGAGTAAAAAAGCATATGTTCTCCCTAATATGAGGATACTAGGGAGAAGATGGGACATAAGAGGGACTCCAGATGAATAAGGAGAAACTCTAGGTAAGCAAAGAAGTTGACTTAATTGAAGGGGATGGGTGAGGGGTGGAGGGGGGGACACCCTAATGCACATGATGTACTTTCACAAATATATCAAAGTCAATCTCTAAACTGAACTTGAGAAGGAGGGAGGGCGAGGGAGTGGGGTGGGAATTGGGGAAGGGATTAAATGAGAAATGTGTGTATAGATGCCTTTATCAGCTTGTACCTAACAAAGATTTGTGATTACAATGCACCAATTAATATAAAAAATTTTTAAAAATTTCTGAGCTAAAATCCAGAAAAAATCTGAGATCCAACAAAAAGACTAGTCAGCAACTTGGTAGGTGTATCTCTATAGAAAAGTGGAAGTACAGACTGATGAACTTGTGTCCCAGTGACCCAATCCACCTAGTTCCTGTTGCTCTGATTTGTATGCTCAACCAGCATGTTCTTACTATAGTAACTGTTTCCCTACATAGATGCTCTTGTTGGAAAGAAAAGGTACTGACCAGTAGACATATACTAGGCCATTAAGTTTCTAGCTACAGATTGATAAATGGGCATTCTGCTTAACATATTGATCAGCATCAATGGATTCTCCAAAAGACTTTTCAAGATCCAGGTGCTGCAGTATTGAGAAGGTTACCCTGGCACAGGTGGCTACCTGCTGAGACCCTACCTGGATATCCACAGGCCTATCCAAAAAACACCAATTCTTCTCCCTGTTCAACAACTTTTTGAAATAATGGTTTAACTGTGGGTCCACATGTCTTCTCATATCTTCAATTTTTCTAAGAGGGCTTGGCTTGTCATACATTAGAGTCAGGCTTATCCCAGTTGTGATGCTGATTTTGAATTCAAGCAGGGTCCAGAGTGGAGAAGGGCCTGTACAGGTGGAGAGGGCTGCCTTGCATTTAAGCTTTATCACATTTTGATACCTCAATCCATTCCATTATGGGGAGTTAAAGGCATACTA
>PVLC010041708.1:0-13199 GCA_004027655.1 Graphiurus murinus | reverse complement strand
CAAAGATTAGCACTGAACATTTTTATTATTGCAAATAATGTGCACTTAAATTATGTGGTGATTAATTACTCTTTTCAAGTACTTACTATTTATTTAGAACCATCAGCTAAAATATATTAGCACATAAACTTAAATTGTGTAATAATAAATGTTAAATATTTCATGGAAAAGTCAAGAGCTACTTTGTAATTTGTCAGAGAATAAAATGAGATTTTTTTTTTTTTTATTGCACTGTGCCTCCCTATGACTGGTTCTGGAAATGATATTCCTGCTTTGGGCAATTGTAATATTAATATATTCTATAATTCTGGGTTTTTTTCTAAATGTTGTAGATGACATTCAGTATGAAATTCTTCTTGTCTTATTTCCCTACTGCAAAAAAAGGTACTTTTGCTCTAAAACAAGGTGATAGGCTACCTTTACAGAAGCACATTTATCTTAGTACCAAAAAAAAAAAAAAAAAAATGAAGACTCTGCAAGTTAGAATAGCACAAATTCCATGACTTCCCCATGGAGACAACTTTCTTATGCCAGGATGCTCTGCTGGTGAAGCTAGGCCTGAAGCCCTCATCACACGTGCAGCATCAGCGAGTGTGTTCATGGGTGAATCTGCATTTTCTGGATCTTATGGTTTTGTAAATAGATTCAAGGAAGCAGCCGACAGAATGAGAGTCGAATGCTGTGTTAGAGCCATAATTGTATTGGACAGCAACACACAAAACATACTAAAGTCAGTCACACAAAACATACTAAAGTCAGCAACACACAAAATATACTGAAGTCAGGGACACAACACAGCAAGCAACTGACCCCTCCTACCCCCTGGGAATCATAGGACGCCTGTGAAAACTGTACCCAGCAGTCCACGAGTTCAGTAAGAACACCTCGGGCAGGGCAAAATGGATCTCATGGTAGGAGATCATGCATGCGTGCAGTGGTGGCCCCGGAAACAGGAGATGTATGGTAAAAGAAAACAGGACGACTACTTACTTGGCTTCCCCTGTCCCCCAATTTTGGCAAGTGTTTTTTTTATCACTAATATTAATTTTTTATCCATTAGATGAAGGTGCTAGTAGTGTCTGCTTCATAGTTTAAATGTGACAGTTAAATGAGATACTTTTTGTGGCTTATTTTATCTGGCACGTGGTATGAATAAGGGTTCACCCAGTGTTGGCCATTATTATTGTTGGTTCAGAGATATCCCAGGGTCCTCTGGGAAACTACTTTTTTGTGTGTGGTATTAGGGATTGAACTCAGGGGCGTTCTACCTCCGAGCTATATCTCCCCTGTTTTTTATTCTTTATTTTGAAACCGTGTCTCACTAAGTTGTGGAGTGCCTCACTAGGTAGCTGAGGCTGGCCTCGAACCCGGATCCTCTGGTCTCAGCCTCCCAAATACTGGGATTACAAGCCTGCGCCACCATACCCAGCTCCTTTTTTTTTTTTTTTAAACATATAACAAACCAGATCCACTGGTATTTCTGTCCCCTGCCACTTGGAGTCACAACTCGTTCAGCTGTGGCATTGTAAACTGAACATAATCCGAAGATTGTTGAGGTCTAAATGCAATCTGATCATGGCAGCAGCTTTCTGTTCTCCACAGGGTAACAGAGAAGAGGAGAGACGCCTTTACCAGCCTCCTGGCTTCCATTCAGCTCTCCCCAATACACCCCCACACTGGCCCCTCCCTCCCCTCCACCCCTTCCAGAGATGTCCCCAACCTCGCCCCACAGCATCCTGTGTGTTCTGCTTGCGATGACTGTCACCCACTTGTGCTGTCTGCCTGGAAACTCTTCCCCTTGTTAAGGTCCCGGTTACCTGGTGCTATCCTCCTCCTCCTACAAAGAGTGCCTTCTGCAGGGAAGTTAGTTCCTAACAACACTGGGTTTCAGTGCAGTAGAGTGGTGCTTAAGGTACTTCCTTGCATGTGTGTGTATGTGTGTGTGTGTGTGCACGCATGTTAGGGAGAGTGTGCCAGTGTAACAATTCTTTCTAATATCCTGTTCCTCTTCTTGGTGACATCAGAATTGCAATTGCTTGCTCGATATCTGCCCTTCTGGCTGGAGGGCAGCATCCCGGGTGGGGATGAGAGCTTCTTGCTGCCCCTGTAGCGCCCCCTACTGGCAGTGTGGTGAGCACCGTCCTCCTGATTACACACTGGGAAGAAACCCTTAAATTCATCAGTTTGAGAGTTCACGTTGCACCCTTAGCCAGAGGGCAGGTTGGCAAGCAGGTATCCCCAGGGAAAAATGGTGCTCTGAATTTTTCCGCAGAAGGAAGTCACATCCTTCCTTCAAAGCCCCTCCTCCGTGTCCTTGAATTTCACATTCCCCTCCAGTAGTCAGTAACTGGTCCAAGAGTCTTAGCTCCAATCATCCCTGAGGTCTTGAGACGTGACCTTCCTGTTAAAGGAAATATCTAACTTCTCCATTTGTAGTATACAGGCTGACCGTACTTTCTGTAATCCTTGCTTTCTACTTGGATGCCATGGAAATCTCATTAACATCGTTTTTTTCTGGCAGTGGTGATTGCTAAGTGAGAATATGCATGCAAATCTCCAGTGCAGGTCCGGTGCCCTAATCTGATTTCCCGACCCTGATGTCCCGATAGCTCCTGGAAGGTACCGAGTGGTCTCTCACTCTGAGACCTGGGCGCACGCTGCTCCATTAAGCCCCGGTCTTCCTCACTGATTCACAAGTAGTCATCTCTCATGGCTGAGCCCAAGCATGAGATCTCCAAAGTAAAGCTCCTTTATTTCCCGGGACAAATCAGATCCTCCAGTGCCCCTCCCCCACATACTTTTCCTCTACTTCTCCCAGTTTGCAATTGTACATCGTTTATTCAATCAATTCCTTCCCAAGATCACAAACTTAATGAGGGGCCATTTATATTTGCGTCAACATTATGTCTTCAATATTTAGCCCAGCGTACAGGATTCTCGCATCTGTATTTGTAAAACAAGCACATGAATGTTGAGTGAGTATTTTTATTGCTTTACTGTGTTTGAGTGGTCGGACCTTCTTAAGAGCCGGTTTCATTGAACTGAGATCTGCCATTGACCGGTTGGAACCTAGTCAGTAGCACCCTGCTTTTTTTTCTGAGAATTCCCTCCAATATACAGCTAGTAGCCAGTTCTGAGTCTTGTATGTGTATGTTTTAAAATTCCTCTTTATAACCTTGCCCAGTTGTATGTTGCTATTATTTCTAGGAAAATAGCATTTCCTTGGTTTTCTATGTACAATGGGTACCCTTTAATATAAGTGGGATTGAGAAAAACTAAGCAATTAAAATGAGACATTTTATTTAAAGTCAGCTCTTATCCCTACATTCGGCATAGTCTTCAGCACCCGTTCTCCTCTGCGTTTCGTTGCCACATGTAATTCAAGATTTCTGTGAGCTTTATTTACTGTGTGGTACCCTGACGTGCCTTCTTCCTCCGTGCTCAGCCTGTGCGACGCCCTTCAAAGGCACTCATGGATCTGGAAGTCAAACAGACAGGTGACTGTCGTCTGCCACAGAATGGGACCCACTGAGGCACGAAGTGTCAGTAGTTCCAATCTCGTTCACAGGGTGCTGTGCTGAACTGGTCCTGAAAATTATCCCTATTCTCTGTGTGGCCTCTCTCTCTAGCAGTGATAGCTAACTGCCCACCACTGCCAATGGACATCCTGAAGTCTCTCCGAACGGCACAGCCTTCGAAAGCTCAAGTGCTAAAGGCATAACTGTAGTTACACATCTATTACTGTTTTAACCATCAAGAGGCTTCAGAATGAAGGGTGTGGGGTTCTCCTCAAGTGACTTTTCCCTCCTAAATGCTAAGTGGGAACACACTTAACCATCAGAACACATCCGCTCTGGGTAGCGGTGGGCATCTAGGGAGCTTTATGCCATTCAAACTTTTGTTTGGGAATTAGTTCATCATAGAAACTTCCAGAAAGAGGGAGCAGTATGGACTCTCACGTATGGGAGGAAGGAGTGTAGAGGTAATTACAGTCACTGAACTTGTGAATTGCTACCTTAGCAGGAACCACACCACCGGCATCTTGGTTTGCCAGGAGATCTCTGACCTTAAGCTTTATTTTAAATAGAGTGTCTTCACCAACACTGGAACCACTATCCCCAGATATTTTTTTCTTTGTTTGTTTTTGAAGCCAGGTATTCTGTCATAGCAGAAGCGTTTTTGGACCTCATTCCCCCCACCCTTGTTAATGAGGCTGCCAAGGTTTGTCCCATTAGGATGAATCTGCTTTTGCAAGATGCTTTATTAAAACACAACCAGTACTGGCCTCAGTGGTCCTAGTATGAATGGCGCAGTTTTTAAGCCGATGCTGAACTCTTTATGGCTGAGATTAACTGCTCAGAAGAAAAGGGAATTTGGACAGATTTCCAGGGGAGGAGAAACGAGTAATCTTGAAGCCTGGCAATGTATGGTGGGTTTTCTTTTTGAGGTCGTCTTTGAATCTGCTCCCGATAGATTTGGAGAGTAAAATGCCATTATAAGAAATGATAAAGCCGGGCGTGGTGGCATGCACTTGTAATCTCAGTACTTGGGAGGCTGAGACTGGAAGATCGCAGGTTTGCGGCCAGCCTCAGCAACTTGTGAGGCCCTGTGCAATTTAGTGAGACCCTGTTCCAAAATAAAGAATAAAATAGGGCTGGAGTGTAGCATGGAGGTAGAATGCCCTTGGGATCCATCCAGTACCACAAAAAAAAAAAAAAAAAAAAAAAAAAAAAAAAAAAAAAAAAAAAAAAAAAAAAAAAAAAGAAAGAAAGAAAGGAATGATAAGAGTATAAGCTGACTATTCATTATGATGCTAAAGTAAAGAGGAACAAATCATTTGATAAGTAGAATTCAATTGAATAATCAAATTATTTGCTTAGAAAGACCTTATTAATAGCTCCAAACTATCTATGATGGATTGGATTAGGACTTTCTTGCTATCCTAAATGCATTTTGCAATCATATATTTTCAGTCACCTGCCCTGAGAGCTGATTGGCAACAAGCACAGCAGGAAAAGAAGTTCGACATTGTTGTTTAAAGTAGCAACTCTTTCAGTTGGGTGAAGATAATTAACTAAAGGGTTTGTTTATTTAAGAGATACACAATATTTTTTCTTTGACATGGAAATGAGCAACTCTAGAGAAAAGCCTGTCATACAAAATCCATTTGACAAAATAATAATTTTATTTCTTGTATCTCTAGTATTTGCTGTGATAAAGATATTTCAAAATAGATTTTAAGAGGCAGTATAGTTGCAGGTAGGAAAGAAAATTAAATCCTTCTGATATCCCAGGTTTGACCTTAGATTCCTTACGTTACCCAATTCAGGCTGCGTCTACATAGTCAGGACCTAAATTCTGCTGCAGAGTTCTTGGGCTCATCTCAATGGGATTGAACTAATCAGGAACTAAATAATTTCACTGGATTGCCTATATGGGAAACTCTCTAAACTGGCACAGTGATTTATTTTGAGAATAGGGATACAACAAGATTTGTTTTGTAAACTATGTCTTTAAAAAGACTGTAGGAGACTCTTAAATGTTAAGGCAAGTTAAAGAAAAGGCAAATTTAAGTCTCTCTGCATTAATTTTGAATAGAGTTCCAAGAAAGAACAATTTAGCCATCAGCCAAAACACAGTCTAAGAAAATTTTAGAGCGGTACAGTAAAATTTGATCAACCATGGAATTTATCTCTGAATAGAAGACAATGTTAGATATAAAAGAGGATGTCAGAAATATATAATTTTAGAAATATATATATATGTATTTGCCATGAATTTGTTTCATTTTATTGGTGGACTTTAAAAGTTCATATATAAAATAATTTAATTGAATTCCTTCAAAATTAAAAATAACTATATATAGTTCCCTTTTAACTGTACACATATGTTTCTATATATACATATATGTTTCCTAAAATTATATAAATATTGAACCTTAAGCAATAGCACAAACAATAATTATTAGTATATTTTCATTTGCTTTTAATTTGAAGATTGCCCGTATCTCTCCCAAACACTGTCCTTATTTTGCTAAAGAATATTTCAAATATTTCTTAATTTAAAAGAAATATATATGCACCTATATATGTAAACAAATATAATTGCCTACAATCTTCATCGAAAATGCATTTCACATTTGCTTGTTTTATAAAACAAAATATTCACATCTAAAATATTGTCATAATTAATTAACTCTGACCATTTTATGACATTTTTATTGAGAAAAAAAAAGTCTTTGCAAATGCTGGAGCACCTGGAAATACAGAACAAATTCCTCTCATTGGGACTCAGTCTCAATATAAATTTGTTTATACTTAAATGTCAAATATTTGAGTGCAAACATTATCAAATTTTTTTAGTTATTCAATTCATAGTACTCTTCTCTGAAAATCCTGTGTTGACAGAATGTATCAATTTGTCTTTAGTATTCTTTTAAATATTTTATAAACTTTAGCTTCCTCAAAACTGTAGACTTCCTAAATGTCGTGCAATTTTTATATAGATTACATATAGATTATAAATGTATCCAATTGAAAATATTTCCTAGGACAGATTCTTCCCATGAGTTGAGATACTTAAAGACTTATTACTAGAATATTAAAATTAAATTCAAGACAATGCTTGAACTTCTATCACATTATTTGGTTCAGGTTTATTTGTTCCATCACTTGCTTGCTTTTTCAAGGATGTAGTTCTGTTTTACCTTTTTACATGCTTTATTTTCAATGTCTAGAAACAGTAAAGAGCAGTAAAATAATCACGGGCTGGAGTGTTTGGTGAATTATTTATCAAAGAGTTTGAATAAAAATCTCCACTTTGTGTTGAGCAAATATAAAGAGTTATGCATTTTTAAAAAGGTTCAGTATCAGTTAGTGGTTGTATACTTGAAATAATTTACAAAGTAGTTCTTCAAAAACCAAAACATTTCTGAAACCTGATATAAGCAACTTTCCATTTATTGCCCCAAAATTGAAATTGAAGATGAGAAAACTAAAATTAAAAGAACAAGAATAACAGATAGTTAATTCCCAGAAACTTTACTTTGACTTCATAAGTTGGTTGGTAGAATTAGCTGATTTTTAATTTGAATATCTGATGGCACTAATGTTATCAATATTCATAAAAGTTATCTATTGGTGATGGACACTTTGAAATTTTAACATTAGGAGTCAAGAAATCAGGAATTATGGCAAGGGCTCACCCTTGTCCTAAAGCAGTATTTCTTAAAGTCTGGCCCCCAGATTGGCAACATTGGCCTGAAACATCTTAGAAATAGAGATTCTCAGGCTGTAATCCCAACCTTCTAATCAGGAGTCCGGCAGCCTGTGCCAGTCCCACCACGTCTTTGCCTTCCTCTAAGGAATGCTCAAGTTTGAGAACCAATGCCAACAACCATGGTGGAAGGCCAGCCTCTCCTTGTAGATGCCTATTTTCTAAATGCAAATCATTCCTAACGTTTGCCTAAGGTAAACATAATTATACAGGAAAAAAAAATAACATCTGTTAAAAAACCTTAGCCACTCCGTTGAAGAACCCATGCCTAAATTTGCATACATATTTGATAATAACCCAAATTCACATATGTTAATATGCCTAATTATATTTGAAAAGCTAGAAATTAGAGGAGTGTTGAATCATTAATTAAACAATTAAATGCAGAAGACATAATATACAATTCTGAGATAGTGGTCTAAAATAAACATAGTATTAAGTGACTGTCATGACAGACAATTAGCAAGATTTTGATTCTAGTGTCGTTTTTGTTATACACTGTGGTCTTATCGTGGTATTTAAAGTGAAACATTATAATCTTTTAAAAGAGCATTATTAATTAGTGACTTTTGTTGATAGTTGATTGGATGCAAGCAATTCACCTTGGCAAATAATAGTGTACACATGGTGCTATCACTGCTGCATACCTTCATTTCTTATTTTTTTTATTACATGTTTGCAAAGGAAGAAGCTAAACATTTAATTCGACTTCTTAGTAGAAATCAATGCTAGGAATTAAGGTATTTTACTATTTATTTTCCTCTTGGTAATGCATCTCAGGACTTTCCCATTACTTTACATTCTGAGAGTATTATTGGTATGTTAAGATCTTGATGCTTTCAGAAAGCAGGAAATCAAGAAATATGGATCCAGGGTCTTGCAGGAGAAGGTTCAGGATGAATGTGTACTGGCGATGAGGTGGCAGGGGCCACACGTCTCTGAGGATGACTGGGTAGCTGCCAAGAGAGGGACTTTTCATCAACTGGATTGACTTCTCCTTTAAGAGTGTGTGTGTGTGTGTGTGTGTGTGTACAGTTTGTTTTAGTTTTGAGTTATTTATTGTAGGGAATTACAGTACAGGGCGGATGAATTATGAATAGTAAACACATCAATATATGTTGACTGCCCTATCATTTATGCAGAAGGAAGTGCTTGTTTGTAGAGACACACTGGTAGATACATACACACATCCATGTTTACAGAAAAGGTTCAACAACTTTCCTCTTCTTCTTAAAGCACTACATAATACACACCTGTCTTAGGTTACCTGTTTCACATATACCACCCCCCTTCTCCATTTGTTTCCCCAAAAACCAGAGGGGAAGAGAGCAGCCCCTGAAATTTCTGTCTTGGTCTCTTGTGACCAGCCATAATCACAGAATGACAGAGCTGGGCTTGCTATGCCCTGTGATGCTATGCCTCATGTCACTGAAGCAGATGTTTTCAGGGCTAGGGCTGAATGTTTTTAAGCACTACAATGGTTTTCTGCTCTAAACATGGAAGCTTTGTCTGACTGCCTGAATTCAGCCTTCCTCCTGTAGGGTGAAGCTCCGAGTCACCAGTAAACAAAGCGATTTTCTAATGTGTAAAATTGTGAAGAGAATGACTTTGCTTCCTGTAGCTCCTGCAGTTGAAATCTTAAAAGTATTGCTTATGTTTTCATAAGGCTCAATTCATCCTTTTATTCATAAAGCAAATATCTGTTAGATACTTAATATATATAGATCATTATATGTGATGAGAGTGACATCAATGATCAAAACACTCATGGTTATCCATTATTTACTCTGAATTGAGAAGAAGTACACTTGTCATTTATAATATGTAGAAAAAAAATTTGAATTGGGAACAGAAACAAATAATGAATTCCAGTCCTATCAAAGTCTACTATAGTATTTATTTGCTTATCGTATAAAAATGATTATCAGTAAGAATCCCATTTTAAAATGCTTCCATTCAGCTGGGCGTGGTGGCGCACGCTTGTAATCCCAGCATTTGGGAGGCTGAGACTGGAGGATCCGGGTTTGCGGCCAGCCTCAGCTGCTTAGTGAGGTCCTCCTCAATTTAGTGAGACCCTGTTTCAAATACAGAATAAAAAATAGGGCTAGGGCTGTAGCTTGGAGGTAGAATTCCCCCAGGTTCCATTCCCAGTACTGCAAAATTAATTAATTAATTAGCTAATTAATTAATTAATTGAAAAATAAATAAAATACTTCCATTCAATTTTCAGAAATAGCTATCAGAGTAGGTATATATTCTTGAGAATTAATGTTCATGTTGACCTGTTATTCTATGTTATTTGAGTTTTTTTGGTATGTTTGCTTATGGATAAATTAGTGACAATTACTCACATGGAAGATTCCATGTCTCTTTCTGGATTGAGGGGGTGGGGATCTCCCTTTACTGAATCCATTGGGTAGCTAAGAGAATTCTGAACTTTACCAAATGCTCAGTTTTTGGATTATTGATTTGGATAACTAAAATAGTAAGAAAATATGTGCGAAAAGTAAGGTATGGTGGATCACACCTGTAATCCCAGTGCTTGGGAGACTGAGATAGGAAGATTGCAGGTTTGAGGCAAGCTTCAACAACTTAGTGAGACCATGTTTCAAAATAAAAACTAAGAAAAGGAATGAGAATATAAATTAGAGGTAGACTGCCCCTGAATTCAATCCCCAGTGCCAAATATGCAAACATACATACACATATATGCATATATATGTTAATATATAGCATATGTTAATGTATGATAACACATATGATAATCACTTTTCAAAGAGCTCTATTTCATAATTCCTTCTTCAAAATGGGTTTCCAAAGGTTAGGTATATGCCCTTTACTATGAAGTTTAGAGAAAAAATACCAAATTCTTATTTTGAAAAGGACAAGGAAGGTGAAGTATGAATTGCCCATTTTTCTCTGTCTCTGCAACGTGATCAGGCTGATAAAGGGAGACTGAATTAACATCAGTCAGATTCATCTGAAGGGGGAGGAATTGTGTGGCAGCACATTAACCACTCCAATTTTAACCGCTCTTCACAATGGCCACCATTGATGTCGTAAGCTTAGATGGGGAGGCTCGGGTTATTTCTAGGATGCAAGAATTCCTCATATATAAGAGACATGTTGATATTAAACAGTAGAGCCACTTTTTGTCTCCCTTCTGTCCACGACCCCGTCGGCCAGAACCAAGGCTTCGATTCCAAGGCATAGGCTGGGAACAGCAACAGGTTATTCAGCTTGACAGCTAAGGAGTAAAGAGATGACCTTCAGGCCGTGTTTCTGGGGAGCTCTAAGAATCCAAGTGTAAGGAGCCACTTTGTAATACCAAGTAGTGTTCAAACGGTCAGAAACTCAGGCAGATCAGAGAATGTGATGACACCAGACCCTCCAGGGTCACTTTGCTCTGTGGCTTCCTCTATGGTCATAAGTGATTTCATATATATTTATATGAATATTTTACACACATATATGCATACATTTATAATGTGGTTGATATCAATTCATTCATATTGATGACTCCATATTCAATCAATTCTGTTGATAATTTCCAATGTCGTTATCTTCACCACAAAGTACGTTTTTTACATACACATACATACCTAGAGTTCACAGTGATGAAACTCACAGGCTTATCCTGCAGTTCTTGTAGCCTGGCAGGTCACTTGAAGGAGGTGCTGTGTTGAGTGATCTTTCTGAGATGCTCTGTGTAGTTGGTAGGGGGTCAAGGTGTCTCTCTTCCCTGACCCTGGCCTTCAATGGGGCTGCTAGTGTCCTTAGTATTGGGAAGATCCTAACCTCTAGACTCCCCCCTGGGCTGACCAAGTGGGCAGAAGCCAGTAACAGCAGCTAGCATAGATGTTAAGCATGTGGCCACTGAAATCGATTCATTCAGTGGGTTTTGTAAGATCATCTCAGGTCTCAGGAAATCATGTTTCAATGGGCCACTGCCATGAAGAGCAAAGCAACAGACACTTACTAATTAGATTAGTTTTTCCTTGCATGAAAATCGATCTTCTTCCAACATTCTCATTTCCCATGCAGCTCTTCAAAAGTCTATTAATTTCTTTAGTGGGAGAACTATGCCTTATATTTTTGTACCTCTACTAACATGTAGCACATAATAGGAGGTTAAAAAGATATGCAGTTTGGTTTTAAGGAAGCAGGGCATTCCTGAATGTCCCCATTGGAAGGCGCCATTTGTTGCAGCTCCTACCACTTTTGCTGGCCATAAGAAAATATCAGCACTTGTTCTGGTCCTTCCTCCTTACCTGGTGCATGATTTCCCTTTTGCTGTCGCTTCTCCTGGGCCGTCAGTTGGCACTCAGCATGACACGTACATTTCTTGACAATGTCCTATTGTTTATGATCATCTTATTCTCTTTTCTCCTATGAAAATCTCAAAGTATCCTAGGTGTTCTTTTATAGGAATGGAGTTTGCCCCGAGAGTTCAATAATGTTAACAATATATTGTATCTCTGCAGGTCCATTTTTATCTCAAAAAGATTTTGTTTAAAGAAACACTCCCTTAATGGAATCGGACTATGCCACAGCACCAACCTTGTTACCTGCTAATCAGACCAATTGTCTAGGCATGGGCCTTGCCTGGCCCCAGTTTATACCTGTGTCTTGGCTTAACTAAGGATAGCCTCCTCTTTCACCCTCAAAAATGTCCTGATTTAAGAGGCATACTGTCTGGTCACATCGCACAGAAGCTCCACATTCACAAATGCAGTTTCGACATCAAAGAAGCACCCATTATTTTCCGCCCATCTATCTCTGTTTTAAGTGATGGAGCTTCTCTCTCTGGCTCTAACTATTCACTGCCAGAGATCGTATGAAAACTGTAAAAGTGTTTCCCAGTATTATTTTAGTAAGTTACTGAACTAATGACTTCTAGGAAAATGGAGATTATGGTTTTTAATGAATTCCTTCCCATGAGCATTAGATTGAATATTAATAAAGAAAAGGGTGATATGACTTATTAAAGTGCTTAGTGCAAATCCAAGATGTCTCTTTGGTGTTGACACCATGCATGTATTACATTATCACAAGATTTCCTCCACTCGGGGCTAAAATTACTCAGTACCTGTGTTCTTTAATACTACTTTCTCTACATTTATTATGTATCGATGTACTTTCCTTGTTTTAGTTCAAATATCTTGAAGAAGGAAAAATCTTCATTTCTTTGTCACCTTTGATACTCAAAATCCTAGATGGAGAAAAGTTTTTATCTTTTAAAAAGATTTTTATCAACTTTCATTTAAACTGCACATAGAGAAATAAGGTTTTACCTTGAAAACAAAAATTTCCTATCAAGTCGAGTTGGCTGAATCCCAATGCTGATATCTCTGAGATAACTTTCAGAGAATTATTTTCTTTACTGTGGTTAATTTAATCCTCAATAACTGTTGCTGGCTGACATAAACACTCACATAATTCATACCTTTTGGTTTTTAAATCGAGCTATTTTATTTTAATCTCCTCTGCTCTCTCTTTCTGTCTCCCACTGGGGGCAGGGAACACTGGATTCAAGTGGAAATTAGAGAACATCTTCCCTGTGAGGAAGAAGCCCCTTTTAGACATTTTGCTTTGGGTCACACAAGTTAATTGCTCCAGCCTTGTAGCAAAGACCTTTATTTTCTCATTGCTAACACCGAGTACTGATAAGTTTGGAAAACCTTATAAAAATTGGATAAATTCTCATGAAGGCAAATGACACAGATGTCCTAGAATAGCAGAAAATGAATCTCCCCTTCCTGCTCTTCTTCCTCTTCCTCCTTCTTCTGGACAAAGATGCTCGAATTTGAAAATAATCCTAGGACTGTTGAAAGCTGAATGGAAGATAAGTCGAACTTAAGGGATGTTATTTTTTTCTTATATCACTGTTGATGGTAACTGAAGTATTAAAAGAGACTTCGATC
>PVLC010041707.1:0-13266 GCA_004027655.1 Graphiurus murinus | reverse complement strand
TGAAAACAGCTCCAAAATATATGTTACACCCTTGAAAAAAACAGTATAATACTAGATAATGTGGTGATTGTTTATGATGCCATTTTAAATGAATACTTTGCAGTTGGTTTCTCAATTTGATGAGCCAAGTATGTAGCCAAAGGTGTCCCAAGCTCAACTACCTTGTGCTTCAGTTTCCTTGGGCTTATCTATATTTTGCTTTCTATACATTAGATCACTCCTGAGCAGAAATCTAAAGAAGAATCTCTAGCAATCTTTAATTCATATGATTAAAAATTTAAAAGAAGCCCTTGTAGCAGTTGTTCAACTATGTGCATAAGCTGTAATTCTGAGTTCAAACCCCAGCAAATTAAAGGTTAGGTTAACAGTATTATTCAGTAGAATTATATTAAACTGTGGCGACTAGAACAGTAGGTGAACTGTTTTATACATGCTCATTTACAGAAGACAAACCAAGGATGAGCAATGTTATCTCACTGGAAATCTTGCTATCTAATTTTTTTTTTTTTTACTTATTTTCTATAGTATGGTTTAAAAAAGGAAATCACAAGAAGCTGAGGGTTTTACTTACTGCATATAAAGATTTATAAGAGAAAATCAACATAAAGTGCTACATTGAATCTTCCTTTGAAATTGAGAAGTGTTTTTTTTTTTCAGAAGTTAGCTTTTTTTTATATATAGATCTGAAGTTTCAGATGCATATATTTTCTCTACTCCAAATTAAATTGTGCTAACATGCTCATTTGGGGACACATCATAAATTAAAATAAGTTTCTAATTGTAATATTGATATTCCCAAATTTCTGTGGGTATAGTAGTGAGAAATGTTCATTACATCAGTTCTTGACTTCTGAAAAATAAAATAACTAATATAAGATAAAATATCTAAGAACAAAATTGGAAGCTGTGGCTGTTTTCTAGGGATATGTCTTTTGGAGAAAGTATTTAATCATTTTGGACCTCACTTTTCTCACCAATAAAATGAGAAAAAAGGACAAAATTTCTTCTGTGGACAAAAGGTCCCTTTTCATGAGATTTCATGCTTCTAAATTTATGTATAAAGTAATGTGGGGTTGCATATCCTGTGACTAATAGAAGACTGGAGAAAAAAATAAATGGAGACACATAAAATATATATATTTTTTTCTTTCATGGTACTGGAGATTGCACTCAGGGATGCTCTTCCATTGAACTACACCCCCAGCCTTTTTTTATTTTTTATTTTGAAACAAGGTCTCACTAAGTTGCCGAAGCTATAAAATGTCTTTTTATTAAGTGAATTTAAATGTTTCTTTTTCACTAGAATTACTTACTGCCCTGGCAAAGCTAAATAAGACTTCCCCAGAAGAGGGTGCAGAAAATGACACAAGCTAATAATCTATTTTGAAATACATAAAAACAAAATCACTTGAAAGAAATTTAAACAAATGTTTCTGCCTCATAATACAGTTGACATATATATATATATAATATATATATATATATGTATATATAACAGAGTGAAAGGAACTTTTAAGAATGTTAGCATGAACTTCAAAAGAATGCGAAAGGTGTCACGAAAAATACATTGTTTTGCTTATAAGATGCATAGAAAAAATATTGTAGTGAAAACTCAACATTTTGAACAAATTTCAAATAAGTGTCTAGATCAGTAATAACATTTCAAAGATCACTTTTAGTCAGAAAACATGAGATGCTACTGTAAATAGCACTTTAAAAAATCAGCATATCTTCACGTTAACATTGCGATGGTTCATACATCTCTGAAATAGTATGACTTACTACTTGGCTTTTTCTATGTGAATGCCTGATTCTCATCATCTTATATGTAATAAAACCTTTTCTATATCCATGAAGATGTTCCACGTGAAGTAGCCTAAAATCAAAATAAATATTAAGAATATGATACAGTTTCTTAAACTTATATGTTTATTAAAAGTATTTATTCATCATGTTAGGTTCAGCAGCTTTCATACTTTTCTGCTTTTCCCATGTCCACACAGTAGACAATGATTTATCAAACCAAGACTGATCAGTAAAGAGTTGGGAAAAGAAATATAATGGAGTCACTGTGACCAGGATCTAACAGAGAAACATGAATTTTAAGGGAAGACTTGAAGAAGGTAAAGGCATCTAGTATGGAAATGTCCAAGAGCGCAATATTCCCAGCAGAGGAAATAGGCAAACTGAAGGCTTGGAGTGTAAATCCACATCATTAACTGAATGACAAAGAACCCAGTGGAAATGGAATGACAAAGAGGCAAATAACTAAATAAGCGAGATCAGACAAGCTTGGCAAGATCATGCCAAGTCTTCTAGAACATCATGTGGACATGAGCATTTATGGCAGAGTAACGGAGGCCTGGAGTGTTTTGAAGAGATGTGCTATAACTTACTCAAATGGGACTACAATCTCTGCCATTTGGGAAGAGACATTTTGCATTCTCAAGAGGAAGCTGAGAGACACATCTGGAGGCTAATGAAATAACCCATGAAGAGATAACTGTATGGTAATAACAGAGGAGGTGAGAAGAGACCATAAGCTGGACATATCTGGAAATGTGAGGCAACAGATCTGATGATGAAATGGGTGTGCAGTTTGAGAGGGAGAGTAATGAAAGAGTACTGTACGGTGCAAGCCCTGCGGGACTGGTGGGACGGAGCTGCCATTAACCGAGCTGGGAAAAACTATGGGAAAATAAATACATTTCAGGTTGAAATATAAGTAATAGAGCTCCATACATGACAACTATGGGATACCTATTAAATAACCATGAATGTATATATAAATGCAGAGAGCTTACTTGGAAATCTAAATTTGGGGTTCCACAACCTAAATTTCGAGTTCTTGAGTAAGCTGCTACTATTTAAGCCATGGAGTTAAATAGGATAATTTTAAAAGGGAAGGCAGCTAGGCAGGTAAGACTGGAAAGGCCGAGGCACATTACCAGAAGGTCAGCTCCGTGCGCTCCATCTCCAACACTTGGTGCTCCTGTGTTCCAGGTACACCAGCTCCAGGCAGAACTCACAGCTGTGGTTTATATCTCTGCCCCCAACCTCAACATCAGCATCACCTATCAGGGAACATTCCATCTTCTTTGGACCACCTATCTGCCCTCCCTCCTCAAGAATATTCCTGTAATGAACTCATCCTCTGTGACTACTGAACATGTCTCGTGTTTTGCCCTGCATTGCAAGTGTGGATCTATCTGCCCATCAGTAAATTACAAAGACTTTGATGGTCGCAATCAAAGCCCCCATCAACACTATTATAAAAATAACAAGTAAGTAGCACCAGATATATCCTTCAGTGCTTTTAAGACATAATCTCATTTAATCCATTAATTCTTCTATTCTTACTTTCCAGATGAGGACATTGAAACTGGAGAAACTAAGGTAACATGCTTGTTGTCTCTGAATGAGAAAGTGGTGAGTAGAATTTCAGTATCCTGGGTCTCAACTACTCCAAAGACCTTGACCACTGACCTGACCCACACTCGCATGTTATTCATTGTGTAGATCCCTGGTACATGGTAAATAACATACTTTTTTTTTCTTAAATAGATGAACGATTACGTGAATTAATGTCTCTGTTTTCCACTTTGCTCTTTAGATGTGAAATTAATTTGCCAGGTCCTCCAATTCATTGGGATTTTGTTCATTTCTTGCTATGCTGTGCTTTGCTTTTCCTGGAACAAGGCAAATCACCGGAAACATGTTTGGCTTCCAATTTTCAATCTAAATTGAACAAACAGCTGAAATGTCTTTGCTGTCAATGCATAATCACTTTTGTTCACTACACCTTGGACCTTGGACTTCTGTATGGGTGATTTTTTTTTTTTTTTTTTTGTAGTACTGGGGATTGAACCTAGGGGCACTCCACCACTGAACTATACCCTCAGCCCTTTTTATTTTTCATTTTGAAACAAGGTCTTGCTAAATTACTGTGCACAAGTCTTGAACCTGCAATCTCCTATCTCAGCCTCCCAAATATTGGGATCACAGGCTTGTGTCACTGTGCCTAGCTGTATGGGTGATATTCTTCCTTGAGAAATTACGATCACAATGAGGATCATGTGATTTTGAACTTTCAAAGAAATACATATAAATATATTCTTGGCAATTCACTTGGGAATATTTTTAAAATAATATTTAGAATAAATTTAACAACATGAGTCACACATTTCTGTTAAATGTTTAGAAACTCCAAATCCCATAGTATCTTATTTCTCAAGTGAGCAGATGTGGCTCAGGCCCCTTCCTTATTCTGCAGACTTTGTTGTTGCCTTCTTTTGCTTCTGTGTGCCTGAGAGCTTTGTTTCTGGACTAATGAAAGCTACTTTATGCACACACGGCAGTCCAGGAATACCAGGGGAATTAACACACTACCACCATCACTTCCATTCCTCCCCCATGCCACCCTAAGCCAATAACTCTTTGTCCAGTGGCTCCCAGGTGGTGGTGTGTAAATACTACAGCTCCCTTACATCTTAGAGGTATGCGTTTTGCACACATTCCAGAAGCCCCTTGCAAGCATAAGCTCTAGCCACACACTGTGGTAGCAGACACTCATGAATACTGCTGCCTCTCCTCAGGATGAGATGCCCTGGGTAGCACCTCAATTAGTGTTTCATGTACCTTTCTAACAAACTACATGCTTTCACATTCTTATCTCAAGTTTGACTTCTAAGGAAACCCAAACTTTGACACAGACCATTCTCATTGAGTTATCATGCCATGATGGATCCTTCTGGACAGAAAGAAGAAAATAAATTGTTTGCATTTCTTCTCCCTTAAAACTCTGTTTTTTTTTTTTGTTGTTGTTGTTGTTGTTGTTTTTTATTCACAAATGTGTATCATTGAATTGTTATGATATGCAATCGTGGTAGAGAAATTTAAATGATTATGTAATATTTTACATAAGTGCTGTATTTGGGGATAATGAAGCTATAAATTACTATTTTGTGGATTGATTTTATTCTATACCTTGATCTAGAAGGACAAGAAAACATTTGAGTGCGTGGAGCAGATTCTTATAAAAAATAGCACTTTGTGAATACCTAGAAAGAATGAACCAGGTACCTGGGGTCATTTCAGACTCCAAAGAGTGACAAAATGTGACAAGGTTATTGTTATAATGTAAACTGACTTATGGATACTATCATATAAAATATCTAGAATCTATTTCTTTCAAAAGTTTAAAGAAATTTTTCTTATCACAAACTAATTTCTAGATAATCAAATATTTTCAGGGATATTTATAGCTATAAAATTAACAACAAAATATAATTTACCTGAATAATGACTTAGAAAAGTCTGTTTCCACTTTTATTTTCAACTAAATAGTTAACTTTCACTTACAAAGTCAACCCAAAATTCTTAATGAATAACTTAATGTGAGCCTATATCATTCCCTGATGTTACATGTCTAGAATAATCTTCCTCTAAGGAAACTTGAGATTTGCTTTGTAACACAAAGTTTAAATTTTAAGTGTTGTTTGTTGGTTGGTTTTATAGAAGAATGAGTTCTTCACTTTTGTATTCTAAGTACCCTGTGATTTCACATCGGTTCTCAATGAAAGCTAGTAGCTCTGAAAGTTTGAACTCTCTGAAAAATCAAATGCATTTCTATATGATGCAATTCAGTTTCAAAATCAATTTTAAAAATAGAAATCCCCCACTGCTAATGGGTGCATTGCGTGTAATACATGTTTTTAGATACGGGGTAAACAATTTACTTTAGTATCAAGGAAACATCAGTTAAGATTTTATTAGAATGCTAAAAATGAATAATAAGCCCAGCCCAGGCTTGTTGTAATAGCTAAAATAAACTTGCTGCTCTCACTGTGGTGACTTAGCTAAGCTCTTCTTTCATCCCATCAAACTGCATGGGGCAGCAGCTGGCCTTTTTTTTAACACCCTTGGTATGTTTACTGCAGCCATGCAACTCTGTCTCAGAGGGCTGGGGCTGTTGCTAGGGCTTGGACCACACCTTCCTCCCGCTTACCTAAAGCCCATTTGTAATGGTTTCATAATTGGGCAGCTTGCATGGTGTCACCATGGGGGCATTGGCAAAAATATATATATACTCTGTGTTTCTACAAGTGTCACATTTTTTTGATCCCCTGGTGATTACTAATTATTCGATTAGACTTAAAACATATATTTTAAAAAATGTCCTGGAATTGCTGAGAACATGCATATACGGCTATGAAGGTCTACACAGCAAAGATTGCACAATAACCCATTAAAATAAACATTTGCAACCACAGATAGCTGGACTGAAACTCTGCTCTGATACAAATAACATCTGGACAACTTTTGTTTGCATCTTCCAGCATAAAACACCCTTGAGAAAAAATAGAAGGCAAGCTAAAAGACAAAGGATCTCTAAAGGTTTTATTATGCTATGGGTGTGGTGCCATAAATTTGAGGGGGTTCATGCCGGAGTTGCCAAACCTGAATTTAAACAACATGTTGTTTTTAAAAGTTGTAACACTGGTGAGGAACAATTCGGTTTTCTAACATAATTAATCCAGTGTGAAATAGAGTGACTGGAAAACATCCAGTGGTTTAAAAATAACTCAATTATTTATAAGTTCCACAGTGCTATAGAATTCCACAGGAAAGAGAAGAAAGTGAAGCATCTTGGTACCAAGCATGTCCTTCTTGATCCACAAGGGCTCAGGAAAGTCCACAGAAGCAATCTGAGAGCAAAAGTCTAGTCAAGGGTCCCAAGACCCAAAGTCCCTTGGATTATGGATCAGGAAAATGTTTCTTTGAAATGTATATATTGCTGCTACATATTAGTATATGTTTCTAATACTGAAGGAATTGAACAATGTGAAGTGGGATAGAAGTATGCAAGAAAGAGAAGGGGGAAGATGTGAGCAAGAAAGAAAAATGAGCAACAGCTTCTAAAAGATCTTCCGCAGAGGGTATGAATCATACGCAACAGTGAATGGACTTTAATTTCTAATGTTGTTCTTTGATGTGAAGCAAAATAATTATAAGCTGAAAGATAGTTGCAAGTATTATATTCAATATAAAGATAAAAAATTAGCCATAAATAAACTCTTATATAAAGTCCTATGCTCAGGGCGGGCTCACAGCTAGCAGCTATATATTTGTGTCAGCTACAGCTGGCCACTACACAAAGGGAATGAAAGTTTTCTTTAGTAATATTAAAATCTTGCAAAATATTTCACAGTTATCTCAAGCATGTTTTGCTCTTTCCTCTACTTAAAGCGGGCATGGAGAGGTGGCAATAGTCTCAAAGGGCCAAGCTGGAATTTTTGGATAGAGTTGTAAGATTGGCCTTTAAAAGGCTGGGTGGGATTTAGTAAATCTTACCTTTTTTTTTTTTTTTTTTTTTTTTTTTGTGGGAGGGTTGGAGAAAGACCAGGGAGTACCTTGTCTCACTAAGTTGTGGAGACTGGTCTTGAACCCAACCTTCGATCTTCCCATCTCAGCCTCCCAAGTACTGCGGTCACAGGCGTGTGCCACTGTACTTAGCTAGTAAATCATTTAATTCCTTAAATTCATCCTTTGTTTCAGCTAGAATGTATAGATAAGAAAAAGATGAAATCAGACCTTTCTTTATTCACTCACTCCAAAAGCATTTACTATGGGCCTAGTATGTTTCAGACAAAGTGTTTATTTTTCTTAACCTCAGAAACAAATAGCACATGAAACACAATTAAATCATATATTTACTAGGCTGAACAAGTACAGTTTTGATGTGCTAATACCTGTATTAGTGAAAGTAGATGTTATTTAAACAAACAGTTGAGAATAGAAATGTATCTTTTTAAATCATGTGTTACCTGTTTATGTATAATACCTGATAGAAAATTTTTCAATACTCTCTTGATAAGAGTTTTTTTTTTTTCCTTGAAGAGCTATGGCAGAGGAAATATTGAGAAAGTATAGTAAGGGTATTAAAGTTCCATGCGGCTATAGTTATAATATCTAACTGTTATTACATGAAACTATTCTAGTTGTAGTCACTGTGCTAATAAATGGGAGATTACTACTAAGACAATTTTACAAAGTTTTTGACTAAGGATCAAGTTGATAAATAGGCTCAGGATTACATTATTCTCGGATGTCAAATTTCCATTGCCTTGCCACTACTACCCCCTCCTCCACACCCCGGTTTGCTGTATCAACTCAGTGGCTATCATCCAACTATCAGAGTTCTCTGCTTCTGTTGTTGTCCTTTTGCTTTTCTCTCCCTATCCAACCTGGAAAGGAACAGCTATACTAAGGACTCTTTGCTGGCACTAACCATGCAATGCAGCAAAATCCCCCTGCAAATAAACTAGAACAATTCCTACCAAAGAAGCCATTGCATTGTTTACGCATGTGAAGAGAGAACACTGAATATTGTGGGCTCTAACCAGCATCTCTGTGTGTGAAGGAGATTATCAATTTTCTCATTTGTCTAAAATAATTATTTCATAGCCAGGCATTGCAGTGTTCACCTGTAATCCCAGTACTTGGGAGGCTGAGACAGGAGGATTCCAGTTTTGAAACCAGCCTCAGCAATGTAGCAAGACCCTTTTTCAAAATAAAATAAGTAAAAGGGCTGGAGGTATAGATTAGAGGTAGAATGCCCCTTGCTTCAATTCCCCAGTACCACAATAAATGAATGAATGAATATAAATAAATAAATAGGTCTGGAGGGAGGGTAGCTCGGAGGTAGACTATCCCTGGGTTCAACCCCCAGTACCACACACACACACACACACACACACACACACACACACACACACACTTTCATATACTCATTTACTTAAGATTATGGTGTATTGTTTCTGGCAGTGATAGTCTATGAATGATAGGACTGGGGCAGTTCTGACTTGAAGGGTAACAAGAGTATATCTGATAAAAAAAAAAAAGGAGTAAAAAGTTCTGGGCAGAGAGAAGAGACATAAAACTGCATGATATCAGGGGAAAAACACTGTAATGACTAAAGAATAAAGTACAAGGAGGGATATGACATGAGAGATAAATTGAAAAATAAGTGGGAACTATATTGTAAAAAGAAGCCATGTCAGGGCGTTTATTCTTAAGGCAGTGAGAGTAATGAACATTCTGTAGGGTGTGACATAATTGGCTATAAAAAGGTCAGTAAAAGTTCCTCATTGGAACTGGGCATGGTGGCGTACTCCAGTAATCCCAGTACTGAGGAAGCTAAGACAGGAGAATCACAGGTTTGAGGCAAACATCTACAACTTAGTGAGACTCTATTTCAAAAAAATAAAAAGGGCTACAGTGTTAGCTTAGAGGTGGAATGCCCCTGATTTCAATCCACAGTACCAAAAACAAAAAAAAAAAAAAAAAAGAAAGAAAAGAAAAAGAAAAAAAATTGCTCACTGGTCTTGAAGAAAAAAGTCTTGAGTTATTCTCATCTTCTCTCCTGCTCAGGAATTACCAGCATAAATTTCCTTCTTTACCAAAGAAGAAAAGATATTGCTAGCTTTCTCCTCTCTAACCCCTCCCCCCCCAAAATAGAAAGACGTTCAATTAAACTGAGGTTCTAACCCGTAGATACAAGTGCTATATCCACATAAGGAAAGTAAAGTGTTGAACTAGGCATAGGTACAGATAATTCAAGCATCCTTTACCAAACATCACTTCAAACATTCTCCTGTCTTATTTATCTCTGTACTTTGTACTAAAGGAATACTTTTCCAATAGATTGCTCTGTTCTATTTTATTTGATATTATGTAGCCCCAGATTTAATGAGACTATAAGAACAAACTTTCTGGCACTTGAGGGGAGCAAGCAATAGCTCTTTTTTTTTTTTTTTAAACGGAAGAAATAAAGATTATTCCAAGATGAAATGTAAGCATTATGACCCACGCAGACCACCTGGAATTCTTTAAACTATTATACTCAGTAACAATTCTTCTCATGCAATGTGGCTTGTACTTCCTAATTTCTCAGGAGATATTTGCTTGGACACTAGCTCTTTGTTTTCAACAGTTTTCCTGCCCTTAAAATTAATCTCCACCTGTAGTCCAAAGCTCCCGTTTATGAAATCACAACAGTTGTTTAAGTCATTGGATTAAGAATGGAAAACTTTATGCAATTCTGGGATGTGGGAAAAAGAAAAGGATATTTTAAATGAGCCGGACAATCATTTTATTCAGTTGTATCTTTAAAGATAAAATAATAAAGAAAATTAATTGGGTATTCCTGGGCTAGGAAAATAAACTGTAGCTTTTTTCTTTCTTACTTTAAAGGCAAATGGCAAAAGGACGAGTGCAGATTTTCAATGGCCTTTATAATCATGTGAATCATTCACTCATTTCATAGATGGTAAACTGTAGTATCACCAAAGAGAAGGCTAAAATGACTGAGCTAATTACTGGTCTCCATTTTGCTAAGATACTGTGGGATAATTGGAATCGTATAAACTTTCTCAGTTGCACAAAGAAAAGAGTCACATGAAAATCTGTCACTGAATTCAAACTAGAATTTCGTTCCCCAAGCTAAATTATTCTAAACCCTAAATCATTTTTACAACAAACCATGCCTTCGATCTACAGTTAGTCAACCAGATAATTGCCATTTCTCCCAGTTCTTCACGTTGTGAAAATTCAGTTGGCTCATTGTGGGAGAAGACTATGACCTGCTCTTTTCTGTGCCCTGTGTTAGATACAAATGATGAGTCCAGGGCACCAAAAATAATGATTAAGTGGTGAACTTACGATGTCCACTTCCAGCTGAGAAGCCACGGGGACTGGACTTATCCCTGTGACAGAAACAAACAAGAAATGGACTAAGCACATGAAACAGTGGATTTCAAGATACTAAACAGTAGATTTCAAGAGTGAGTTCTGAAAGGGAAGGCAATATGAGGTGAGCCCTACCAAAGTGCTAGGTTAGTGCTGGGGAATGTCTGCAGGGCACTGTCCTGGGAGAGGGCACCTAGCAAACTCCTTTAGTTGAGGGGACATGAAGAGAATACAAAGGTATGAATCGCTTCTAGGCCTTTTGGCTAAGATCAAGTGAAAGTATGAGAGTCCAGGTCACTAGAATCTGAAGAACAGAGTATGGCAGAGGAGGGAACCTCACAGAGAGGACACTCCAGAGATCTGCTAAGGCTACTCCTTTTTTTTTTTATTGTTGTTGTTGTTGTTCTGGGGATTGAACCCAGGGGCATTCTACCTCCAAGATACAAACCCAGCCCTTTTTAATTTTTATTTTATTTTTAATTTTGAAACAGCATCTTACTACGTTGCCAGGTTCCTGTATAACTACTAGGTTGGTCTTGAACCTGTGATTCTGTCTCAGCCTCCCAAATACGTGGATTATAGGCATGAGCCCACCCAGTTAATGCTTCTCCTTTAATGTTCAGCTCAATAGTGATCTTTAAGAAACTATCAGGAAAAAACGACTAAAAAGGATTAGTGGTAAAGGCTCTGAATGATCACTCAGAGAAGGCAAATAGAGCCCATCCCTACCAGCAAGATGAAAAAACTCTTCTTTAGTGGCACATTGAGTAAAGTACTCAGCTTAGGATCTTACCCAAGTGGTAGAAAATAAGTTCCAGACTGAGCACTGCTCTAGTCTAAACTGATAAATACTAAAGGAAGATCCAAAAGAATCAAAATGTGCTCATATGATTTAACTGTGTTTCAGAATAAAGCTCTAGACTATGTATAGAAACACAAAATACGGGATATTCTATAAAATGAAACTCACAATGCCTGTCATCTAAACAAATATCACCAGGCATTCTCAGAAGCAGTAAATATGGGCCATGGTGAAGAGAAAAATCAAACATCCATGCAGAACTTCCACAGACCTTATAATTAGCAGATTAAGACAATAATAAAGTTTTTATAATTATACTGTAAAAGTCAAAGAAAATTATTTAATTTTTTTTTTTAAATACCAAATTAAAGCCAGGTGTGGTGGCACATGCTATACTCCTAGTACTTGGGAGGCCGAGACAGAAGGATTACAGTTTCGAGTCCAGGTTCAGCAATTTGGCAAGATCTTCAGAAACTTAGCAAGACCTGTTTCTAAATTTAAAAAAAAAAAATATGACTGGGGGTGTAGTTCAGAGGTAGAATGCCCCTGGGTTGAAACCCTAGTACCAAAATAAATAAATAAATAAATGAATAAATAAATATTTAAATTAAAACATTTAAAGATAAAATATATAATATCAGGAAAGGAGTCCTTTTGGATATCATAAATTATAGATAAGATGTTGCAAAAAGAAAGAGTTAATAAACTTAAAGACACAATAATTGAAAAACAAGAAGACTGAGATAATAACTTACAGATTTGAAGATTTGAGGTCAGCAAATAGGGTCTCAGTGAGACCCTATTTCAAAATAAAAAGTAAATAAATAAAAAAGGATGGGGAGTGTTGTTCAGTGGTAGAATGTCCCTGCTTTCAATCTTCAGTACAAGAAGAAAGACAGAGAGAGAGAGAGAGAGAGAGAGAGAGAGAGAGAAAGAAAAGAAAAAAGGAAAGAAAGAGAAAAAAATTTAGAAAATGAACAAAGAATTAAGGACCTATGGGACCATTTTAAATGCCCTACTATATGTGTGATTGGAGACTCTGAAGGAGTTGAAAGATGGATAAAAAAATTAAGAAGTAAAAACTGAATCCAAATTTGATGAAAACTATAAAATTATAGATAAATGAAACAAGACACACCTTAAGCAAAAAAAAAAAAAAAATGACATAAACTACACTAGGTCGCATAATAACCACATTGCTCAAAACCAGGGATAAAGAGAAACTTGTTAAAAGCACCTAGACTTTTTTTTATATGAGGAATGATGCTAGATATAGAGAAGAAAAGATAGGGATGTGGGGATGTGACCAACTTCCTGCCAAACCAACAAAAGTAAAAAGATGCTGAGGTGTCACTTTGTGTGTGTGTGTGTGTGTGTGTGTGTGTGTGTGTGTGTGTGTGTGGGTGTGTGTGGCATTGAGGATTCTACCACTGAGTGATATCCCCAGGTCTTTTTATCTTTTTATTATTTTTTTAAACAGAGTCTCACTAAGTTACTACACACTGGCCTTGAATCTGTGATCTTCCTGTTTCAGCTTCCCAAGTGCTGGTATTACGTGCACACACCGCTGGCCACTGTGCCCTCTTTGTGGCATCATTTTTAAAGCACTAAATTAATAAATTTCTCAAATTAGAATTCTACACCAAACAAATACATTTTCCAAAAACAAAAGTAAACGGAAAGATTTTGCATACAGACAAAGCCTGGTGGAATTT
>PVLC010041706.1:0-13052 GCA_004027655.1 Graphiurus murinus | reverse complement strand
TACTAGCGATTGAACCCAGGGGCATTCTACCTCTGAGCTACACCTCCAGCCCTATTTTTACTCCTTCCTTCCTTCCTTTCTTTCATGTTTGCGGTACTGGGTATGGAAGGGGGGGGGGGTGTTCTACCTCTGAACTACACCCGCCAGCCCTATGTTTTATTCTTATTTTTGAAACAGGGTCTCTTTAAGTACTGGGATTACAAGCGTGTGCCACCACACCCAGCTTAACAACAATAATAATAATAATAATAATAATAATAATAATAATAATAATAATGAGCAGTAACGTGGGCAAATCCACAGGGACAGAAGCAGATTGGTGGCTGCCAGGGGTGGTGGTAGGAGAATGGAATGTTCTGGAACTATACAGAGGATGTGGTTGATAACATTGTAAGTGTACCAAGTGCTACTGAACTGTGTCCTTTAAAAGGGTGAATTTTAATCATTCAGGATGGTGCACTCCTGTAATCCCAGTGCTTAGGAATCTGAGACAGGACTGCTTAGCAATTTAGCAAGACTCAAGATTTAGGGTCTCAGGGAAATAGGGTCTGAGACTCTATTTCCAAATAAGATAATCGGGCTAGAGGTATAGTTCAGAAGTAGCATGCCTCTGGGTTCAATTCCCAATACCACAAAACAAACAAACAAACAAACAAACAAACAAACAAACAAACAAACAGGGCTAGGGGTATAGCTCAGAGGTAGAATACCCCTGGGTTCAATCTCTAGTACCAAAATAATAATAAATAAAATTTCTAAATAAATAAGGGTGAATTTTTATGTTACAGAATTTTGTCTTAAAGGAAAAAAAAAAAGAAAATCAGATGTGGTGATACATGCTTGTAATCCCAATACTTTGGAGGCTGAGACAGGAGGATTACGGGTTCCTGGCAGCCTCAGCTACCTAGTGAGGCCTCCCACAACTTAGTGAGACCCTATTTCAAAAATAAAGAGTAAAAAATAAGGCTGGTGATGTAGCTCAGAGGTAGAACGTCCCTAGGTTCAATCCCAGTACCATAAAAAATACATAAATGAGCTAGCAGGCAGTGTGATCCCAACACCACCCTCATCTGCATCCCCCAAATGTCCAAAGGTGGGGTGCGGACAGTGACGGGGCCACGTATCCAGGAGCCACAGTCAGAAGGAGCGAGACAGTGAGCCGGTGCTCAGCACGAGTGACGAGCCTGTGCCAGCCTGGCTCCTTCTGCACCTGGCCTGCCCCGCGGCTCTACCGTGGAGACCTGGCAGGGACTGGGGGCTGTCTCTCCACGATCCCCAAACCGAACGAGGCTGGGGAACACCCTGCGGGCTCATCCCAGAAACACCTCAGAGGCTTTTACCTGTGGACGTTGTCTGCTGCTCAGCAAAGGGGTCGCTCTGGAACGGGTCGCCTGGATCAGAGAGGAGAGGAACGCTCAGCTTGGGGCTAGAGCAGGGCCAGGGAGCAGCCCCACCGCCTGGCTTGGGAGAAGGCGCGGCCCCTTCTCCACCTTGCCTGCCACGACAGCCGCCACTAGGGAGGTGGCAGCCGGCTGCCCTGTCTTGTCTTGCTGTGCCGGGTTCCCTTCATCTCACCCCCCCCCCCCCCCGCGTCTGTGCCAGCCCTGGGTGATGACGAGGGATGCACATCTGGGCTTCAGGAGCTGCCTGACTCGTCTCTCAGACCCACGATGCCTCCTGACCCAGATCCGAGACTCGAAGGGAAGGCCCTCTGCCCCCAGCCAGGCCCGGCATTGCCCTCAGACATGGAGCGAGCCTCCCGGAGTACTGTTTGGCCCCCCAAAATGCAGAGAAGTTAGGAAATCATGTTTCTAGAGATTTTTTTCGTTAATATTTGTGTGTACATGTGTGTGTGTGTTTGGTGCTGGGTATTGAATGCAGGGGGTTCTACCTCAGCTACACCCTCAGCCCTATTTTACTTTTTTATTTGGAAACAGGGTCACACTAAGTTGCTGAGGCTGGCCTTGAACCTGTGATCCTCCTGTCTCAGCCTCCCAAGTACGGGGACTACAGGCGAGTGCCACCGCACCCAGCTCTTTGCGTTAATCTTGACTCATGGGCGACTCTGGGTGAACTCGTAAGGAGATCATGTTGATGTAGGAACCTGAAGTTTACTAGGGATTTTCACAGTCATTGCTACATCTGATTATCATCTGAGCCCTGTACAGTGAGCAAGGAAGAATGTACCAGCCTGCTGGGGGTTAAGAAACAGAGGCACTGGGCTTCCGGGCCGACCCCTCCAGGAACGGGGCTGCCAGCCATGACCTTAGGCCCTTCCCGCAAGACCTCCATGCCTCACCTCTGTGTTAACAGTGCGAGGTCAGACGGTCCAGAGACCCAAGAGGTGCAGAGCACGCCCTTCCCTCTCCAACTCAGCTTGCGTGACTTCCCAACTTTCCTAGCCACCCGACAGCTCCAAATGGCACAGAATAAACAGCCTCAGAGAGAGTGTTCCCAGCCAGGTACCTTTGAAGGGGTCCGCTCCTTTAAACGGGTCGGATTTGAAGGGATCCTCCGCCTGGAAGGGATCCGGAGGCAGCTCTTGTGTGTTGTTGCTAAACAACAAGGCTTTATTTTTGAAAGGATCATCCTGGAGTGTTGTAAAGAAACAGAATAGAGTTTGTTATTCCTGAGGTAAAAGAAGTTGAAGTACAGAATTCTACACCTAACCCGCACTTCCACTTTAAGCTTCAAGTAGTGCGACCCTAAGAAGAATGACTTGGAGGAAAACCAAAACACAGTGGCACATGGCTGTCATCCCAGTGCTTGGAAGGCTGAGACAGGAGGATTGTAGGGTTTGAGGCCTGCCTCAGCAACTTAGCAAGACCCTCAGCAACCTCGTGAGACCCTGTTTAAAAATAAAAAGAGCCAGTACCAAAAGAAGAAAAAATCATTCAAGTGTGGACTTCAGTTAATAGTAACATTTGACACTGGCTTGTTAGTTGTGACAAATGTACTGTGTAAGATGGATGGGAGTAATAGGGGAAACTGGGTGTGGTGTACAGGGACGCTCTATTTTCTTTGCAATTTCCTATAAATGTCAAATTATTCTAAAATAGAAATTCATTGGGTGGAAACAAGCCAAGCGTCCATCAATGGATGAATGAATAAACAAATGTGGCCCATCCACATAATGGAATATTATTCAGCCATGAAAAGGAAGGGCAGCCTAGCGCATGCTCTAGCATGGATGAACTTTAAGGACGCCATGCTAGATTGCAAACAGAGGCCAGAGCTGTATGGTCCACTTATGAGCGCTCACAGAGACAGAAAGTAGAATGTGGGGTGCCAGAGGACACGGGGGACGGGGAGTGGGTTCAACAGCGTGGGGCATTCTGGAGGCGGATGGTGGTGGTGGCCGCGCAGAGATGTGACTGTGCTAAATGTCACTGCTTATTTACTGTGCACTTAAAAATGGCTAAGGTGACAATTTGGATGTTGTCTATTTTGCCACAATTAAATTTTATTTTTTATTTTTCTAGAACCAGGGTCGGTGGTGCATGTTTGGAGTCCCTGCTACTTGGGAGGCTGAGGCAAGAGGACGCTTCAGCCCAGGAGTTCAAGGCCGGCCTGGGCAACATAGCCAGATCCCAACTCAAAATAATAATTATAATAATAACAACAACGACAACGATGACAAATCATTGGGTTAGAAACAAGCAACACTTATGGACATGTCCGCAGCACCAGCCCACTCCGAGGGAGCGCCCGCCCTCCCAGCCCTGGCTTCGGTGAGCCTGGACCTGTGCGGGCATCTTGAGAGAGACGGCCCTACATCAAGAAGCTGCTGCCGTTTCCGCCCGATGAGGAAACAAGGCCGTGTGCAGCTAGAGCTAGTGGAGCATACACAGCGCTTTGCATTTTTTTTAAAAAAAGATGCTTATTTCTAGAAACGAGCAAGCATATTCAAACAAGAGCAGGAAAACATTTACTTTTGAAGAGTACATTTTCATAGTGGAAAACGGCCTGAAAGGGGGTGCATTTGTGACACCCCTGGGGACAATGTGCTGGGCTTAAAAACAAGGGGTGTGTTCTGCCTGATAAAAACACCCTCAGCAAAAACATGAACGCTTCCCCGGGATTTTTTTTCTTCTGGATGGTACTAGGGATTGAACCCAGAGGTATTCTACCTCTGGGCTATACTTCCAGACCTTTTCATTTTGAAACAGGATCTCACTAGGTTGCTGAGAGTTTCGCTAAGTTGCTGAGGCTATCCTTGAATCTACAATCCTTCTGTCTCAGTCTCTTTAAGTATTGGGATTACAGGTGTGTGCCACCATGCCTGGCTGATATTTTTGGGGGGAAGTGGGGGACTGGGGACTGAACACAGGGTATTTTACCTCCAAGCTACATCCTTGGCACTTTTTAAAAAAAAAATTGTACTGGGAATCGAACCCAGAGGCAGTCTATCTCTGAGGTAGCCACCAACACCCCTCAGCCTGATCTTCTTCTTCTTTCTTGCAGTACTAGGGATTGAACCCAGGAGCATTCTACCTCCGAGCTATACCCCCAGCCCCAGTTTTTACTCTTTATTTTGAAATAGGGTCTCACTAAGTTGCAGAGGGCCTCACTAAGTAGCTGAGGCTGGCCGCAAACCCTGGATCCTCTGGTCTCAGCCTCCCAAGTACTGAGATTACAAGCATGCGCCACCACGCCCTGTTCTAATCTTATTTCTTATTTGGAGACAGGGTCTCACTAAGTTGCTGCGAGCCTCGTTAAGTTGCTGAGGCTGGCTTCCAACCTGTCTCAGCTTCCCAAGTACTGAGATTACAAGCGTGCACCACCATGCCTGGCTTTTATTTTTCATTTTGAAACAGGGTCTTACTACCTCGCTAAGGCTGTCCTAGAACCTTCGATCCTCCTGTCTCAGCTTCCCATGTACTGGCATGACAGGTGTCAGCCACCAGGCCCAGCTTCCCTGTGATATTTTTAAAAAGCACCATGCCCTCCCTAAACTTGGCAGATGTAGTAGCATCCATGGGTATAGCAAACCGATTCATGATTTCAACAGACCAGAACCAAGGAGCTGACAAGCCAGGGTTTCGATGAGAACATAGACAGTGGTTTGGGACGATGACATTCAAAGTCCAAAAGGAAGTTTCTAGTGAGGCTACTTCCACCCTGGATGACTCAAACTCAGCCACAAGAGGGTCCCAGAGGGCCTGGGTTCAGATCTGGGTGCGAAAGAGAGTGAACTGGCTTTGGAAGAGCACCGAACGGTTTTCTTACCTGGGGTAGATTACCTGGAGTCTCCGACCACTGGGCTTCCTGGGTGGGGAAGCCAAGCCGGGTCCCCAGGCAAGGGAATCGCAGATGCCCATGTCACCGCGTCTGGTGACCGTGCTCAGGGCCATGTGGACGTCAAGGCGCTGACAACCACAAGATGCAGGAAACCCGAGGGGGCCAACGGGGTCCTGGAGCACAAGACATGCCAGCAGACAAGTCCTGTTCTGAGGAAGCTAGGGGCCAGGGCAGGAAATAAACCTCTCCTGTGACACTATGAGGCAAGGAACGCATTGTTCCCGAAGACCGACAGAGAGGCTGAGGACTAGGATATGCTAGTGAGTTTTTTTTTGCAGTACTAGGGATTGAGCCCGGGGCATTCTACCTCAGAGCCACACCCCCAGCATTTTAAAAAAAATTTTGAGAGAGAGTCTCATTAAGTTGCTGAGGCTGTTCTCTGAATCTGTAATCCTCTCATCTCAACCTCACAAGTACTGGGATTAAAGGTATGCTCCACTGTGCCTGGCTCCTATTCAGTTTTTTTAAGCAGCATTTCTTCATAAGTTGGTACACATTTGTTTTTAGTGTTCTGATCTACCGGTGGAAGACAGAAAAATGGTATAGTGCAGTAGAAAAGACTGAGATTCTGGACTCTGGCGGCACCCATGTTGACAGCTGGGCACCAACCCCTCTGTCCAGGAGGACTTGTGTACCTCGAACAGCAGGGGCCCTCGGAGGGGGGCCTGGAAGACACCGGCGAGGCCCATGTAGCTGGGTGGCAGTGTGTGCCAGGAACACACAAAGCCTGAGTTCCACCCCCAGCACCAAAAAAAATAAATAAATAAAGGAAGGAAGATGGAGGTCATCAGGGTAAATACAAGTGGTTTCCACGTCTTCTTACAGACTCGGAGTCGAGAACTACATCTCCTGGCACGTGCTTGTCACAAGCCCTGCTGCCCAATCACCACCTGCAGAAGGGTGCATGTGCCAACTTGAGGGACACAGTGCCATCTGTACACAAGCACAGCCCTGTGCAGGTCGTCACCAGGGACACCCTCAGGGCACGTCGCTAGGCACCTGCATCGTACCTGGCGACAGCTATGGCATCGCCAGTTGATATAACCTCACCAGACCCCAGCTTATCACATGATTTGTTGTGGTATACACGAGACATTCTGATGTGTGCATCACTGTACTGGGATGAATGAATGGCCCTTCCCCTTCACAGGGATAAAGGATTAAACCCAGGGACATTCTACCTACATTCTATTCTACATTCTATTGACCCAGCCTTATTTTTTATTTTGAAACAGGGTCTCACTAAGTTGCAGAGGGCCTAAGTTGCTGAGGCTGGCCATGAACCTGTGATCCTCTTGTCTCAGCCTCCCAAGTGCTGGGATGACAAGCGTGTGAAATTACGCCTGGCGGGGTAAAGGCTCTCAAGTGACGAGCTCAGCAGCCGGGCCTATGCTGTGCCCCTCAGGACGCTCTCAATGGGTGCCAATGTTTCTGTGATCTACTTCCCTTAAGTGGGTGCTGGGTGGGGGTCTGCTGGCGGGCAGCTCTCCAGAAGGAAGTGGGCTTCAGAGCTTTGCCAACTATGGTGCTCTCAATACTCCCACCCGAGATTACCCAAGGCTTAAAGGCCAGTTTTTTTAGTTCCTTTTTAACAACCCACTCTAGAAGAGGCCATAACAACTAGCTCTGGTATGCCACCATGATATGCTGTCAGTGAGGCTTAAACCAGATGACTGTGTTCTTTCTCTCTACTAGATGGGCTGGCTGGGTGCCCAGAGGCCTACATTATCACAACCAGATGAGACAAGAAATAAACACAGCATTGGACTGGGGGTGCGGCTCAGTGGTCAAGCGCTTGCCTCTCATGTGCAAGGCCCTGGGTTCTATTCCCAGCACCACAAGCAAAATAAGTAAAAGTAAATAAATAGAGCTTTAAGAATCCTGAATCTCAGCTGGGCATGATCCCAGTACTTGGGAGGCCAAGACAGGAGGTTCAAAGGTTGGAGGCCAGCCTCAGCAACATAGCAACCTAGTGAGACCCTGTTCCAAAATAAAAAAGGGCTGGGGTTGTAGCATGGAGGTAGAACGTCCCTGAGTTCAATCCCCAGTACCACTAAATAAATAAGGGATGAATAATAATAATAATAATAAAAGAATAATAATAAAAAAAGAATCTTGCATCACTTGGACTAGATCACATCATATGAGTGTAACACTGAACTTAGTAACCTGAGAAGAAGTAACTGTGCGAAGCTGTCCAAGTACCATGCTATTCTCAGGAACTAAGTCCCCCACCTTCATCCCCATCTTGCTCTGCTCAGAACTGGTCTTGGACTGTGGCAGTGAACGGAAGACCCCTCTTTGAAGTGTTTATTAAGAAATGGAAACAAATTCAAAAGGAAGGCTTCAAAAACTGTATTTGTACAATGAGATAAATAGTTTTTCTTTCAGACATCAATGACAAGCTTCTATAAAACATATCTGACATCTACGTTCCAAGAACAAGTGGCTATGGCATAAACTTTGCCCTGCGTAAAACATGAACAGAAATGACAAGAAGCCGGCCACTTGCCGACAGTCACTTCATTGCCAACTTCCATCAAAGAAAACCCATCTTATAAAACCTGAAATGAGGCGTTTAAGAGGGGGCGAGCGCTTCCCCAGACCAGGACCACAGGACGACCAGCGGAGCAAGGCGGACAATCCCGGAGGAAAACCGAGAGCGGGCTGGAGAGGCGACAGACACCCCCCCCCGAGGGCAGCGCAGAAGCAAGGCAAGGAACCTGGCCCACGGAACCCACAAAGCGGGGACAGGAGTCCACCGCTCCACTCCCTGAGCAAAGAGGATCCGAGGACGGCAGGGGACATCCACAGTGACTAAGTGGCCGAGGAGGCACAGCTTCCCCATAAATTCCTGGAACTGAGTACCTGGCCACCGAGCAAAGAAACTTGTCGAGAAAGCACCAGAGAGGCGGCCTCATGTTTAGAGCGAGCTGTATGATTTGCACGGAGAAGAAGGAGGGAGAAGTTCAGGGCTGGCGCAGAGGAGGGCGCTGGACGGAGCCCCGGAGAGGGAGCCACAGTGAGGCGCGTGTTAATGGCAGCAGGTGCCTCGGGGACCCCAGGACTGACTGTCCCAGCTGCTCCCTCTATGGCACCGAACATCCCTGGCTTAGGGCTGCAACGCAGACTCCAGTGCCAACAGAAGACCATGACCATGTCAGGGGGTCACGGCTCTCTGACAGAGCTCACAGGCATCTGAGAAGCTGACAGCCAACCCGGCTCGATCACAGCCCGAGGGGCCAGGGATCTGAAATGAAGTGCCGAGGTTTTCAACAGAACCAAAATCCCCAGGAGGCCAACTTGTGGTCAAAGAGCAAGGCCCCGGGGGCTGCCTTTACCTTACAGGCCCTTTTGACTTTAAGGAGCTCCTGGTGGAAATACACAGCCATACACATTCCCCATGATGGTGGAACGTGGGCCCCGCAGTGAGTGAAGAGGCGGATACGGTTGTGGTTAAGTTTGAGGAGCCTCCGGATTTGGGCCGTTGGCCCAATGTGTGTGCTTCTATGGAGATGGAGGTCTTTAAAAATGGCTTTCAAAGGCTGAAGTGCATCCCAGTGGTTAGCGCTTGTCAAGCATGCTAACACCGCGAAAACAAGAGAAGAAAGCACGAAGTAAAGACGGGCTTTACAAAGGATGTGGGCCCACCATGGGCTTTGTTTGGGACCCCAGAGTAGAGCGCAGCCACCGCCCAGGCCACAGACTGGCGTGGACATGCAAGTGGCAGCAAGAGCACAAGGTGGCCCACACGTGGGCAGGGCCACGGCGCCACGTGCGGGCCTGCGGGGGAGGCAGAGCCTGTGTGGGACTATGGGTTTATTCGACCTTTACCATGGCTCCAAAGCTGCCCCTGTCTGCCAGGGATACTCCGTCGCTCAGGTGCGCCAGGTCGGTGAGGCTGGCGCCGGGGGCCCCGTCGAGCACCTGGTCCAGCTGCTCCAGGCTCCTGCGGGCGTCCAGGCGGCTCTCCTGCAGCTGTGAGAGCTTGCTCCTCGCCTGCGCAACAGAGACATCAGGCATCAGGCAGGGCAGGGCACGTTTGCCACCCAACTGTGGGCAATTCACACAGGTACAAAGTGGCGTGGATGACCTGTCACCAGACAGAAAGGAGACCGTCTGGAAACCACAATGAGAACCTTCCCGCTACGCCAAGGGACCCACATTCAAACAAATGTCTGCTGATTCTCAGTGAAATCCAGACTCATAATCTGTTCAAAGTGAGTCAATAATTTTTTTTTTTTTTTTTTTTCTGGTACTGGGGATTGAACTCAGAGGGATTCTACCTTCGAGCTACACCACTAGCCCAATTTTATTTTTATTTAAAAACAGTAATCCCAGTACTTGGGAGGCCGAGACAAGAGAACTGCAGGTTCAAAGCCAGCCATGGCAACTGAGCAAGTCTCTCAGTAACCTAGTGAGACCCTGTTTCCAAATAAGAAATAAAATCGGACTGGGTGTATAGCTTGGAGGTAGAATGCCTCTGGGTTCAATCCCCAGTACCAAAACAAACAACAACAAAAAAACCCAGCATCTTGCTAGGTTGATGAATCTTACTGCTTGCTGAGGCTATCCTTCAATCTGCGATCCTCTGTCTCAGCCTCCCAAGTCCTGGGATCACATGTGTGTGTGTGGCACCACACCCGGCTGAGTCAATAATTTTATAGGACTTTTTTTTTGGTGGTACTGGGGATGGAACCCAGGGGCAGTCTATCTCTGAGCTACACCCCCGGCCCTATTTTTAATTTTGAAACAGGGTCTCACTAAGTTGCTGAGGCTGGCTGCGAACCTGCTGATCTGCCTGTCTCAATCTCCCAAGTACTGGGATTATAAGTGGGCGCTACCACACCTGGCTTCAGGTTTGAATCCAGAGACATTCTACTCTGAGTTACACCCCCAGTCTCCACCTGCCCCTTGTTTTTGAAACAGAATCTCACTAGGTTGCTGAGGCTGGCCTTGAACCTGCAATCCTCTTGTCTTAGCTTCCCAAGTACTGGGATTAGCGGTGTGTGCCACCACACATGGCATTATGGGGTTTTTATCACTCCATTTGTTCTCCCTTGCTCCTGGAAAAGGAATAGGAAGCCAGGGAAGGGAAGGCAGTCTGCAATGTCAGAGACCTGGTGTGAGTCTTTACTCTGCCTCACATGGCTGCACACCTCAAGTTAGTGACCTAACCTCTCTGCTTCCTCTTCTCCAAAATGGAGAATGAGAAATGATGGAGAGCCAGCCATGGTGGTGCACACTTGTAATCCCAGTACTTGGGAGACAGGAGGATCCCAGGTTCATGGTCAGCCTCAGCTATTTAGTGAGGTCCTTTACAACTTAGTGAGAGCTTATTTAATTTTTAAATTTTATTTATTTATTTATTTATTTATTTATTTATTTATTTATTTATTTATTTATTTATGGTACTGGGGATTGAACTCAGGGGCATTCTACTTCTGAGCTATACCCCCAGCCCTATTTTTTATTCTTTGAAACAGGGTCTCACTAAGTTGCGGAGGGCCTCACTCGGTAGCTGAGGCTGGCCTCAAACCCGGATCCTCCTGTCTCAGCCTCCCAAATGCTGGAATTACAAGCATGCGCCTATAATTCCAGTACTTGGGAGATGGAGAAAGGAGGATTGAAGCTTCAAGGCCAAGCCTTGGCAACCTAGTGAGACTCTCAGCAACTCAGTGAGACCCTGTTTGTTTTCTTTTTGCAGTACTGGGGATTGAATCCAGGGCATTCTACATCTGAGCTACACCCCCAGCCCTATTTTTTATTCTTTATTTTGAAACAGGGTCTCACTAAGTTGCAGAGGGTCTCACTAAGTTGCTGAGGCTAGCCGCAAACCTGCAATCCTCTGTCTCAGCCTCCCAAGTACTGAGATTACAAGCGTGTGACACCACGCCCAGCTGGAGACCCTGTTTCAATATAAAGAATGAAACAGAGACAGGCATAGTGGCGCACGCCTGTAATCCATGTACTTGGGAGGCTGAGACAGGAGGATCACAGGTTCGAGAACAGCCTCAGCAAGCAGTGAGACTTCATCAACCTAGTGAGACCCTTTTTCAAAATGAGAAAATTGGGCTGGGAGTGTAGCTCGAAGGTAGAACACCTCTCTGGGTTCCATATCCAGTACCACAAAAAAAAAAAAAAGAATGAAATAAGGCTGGGGGGTGTAGCTCAGAAGTAGAATGTCTCTGGATTCAATTTCCAGTATCACAAAAAGAAAAGAGAAAGAGGGAGGGGAAAGGAAAGGAAGGGGGACAACACTTACTGCAGTGACTGGTGGGACTCATATTAATAAGCAGCAGCTAGCCGGGCGTGGTGGTGCACACTTGTAATCCCAGCATTTGGGAGGCTGAGACAGGAGGATCTGAGTTTGTGGCCAGCCTCAGCTACCCAGTGAGGCCCTCCACAACTTAGGGAGACACTGTTTCAAAATAAAGAATGAAAAATAGGGCTGGGGGTATAGCTCAGAGGTAGAAAGCCCCTGGGTTCAATCCCCAGTACTGCAAAGAAAAAACAACAAAAAAAACAAAAGCAGCAACTATTATTATTATTAATCATTATCCCATCACTAATAGATCTGTGTGCCTTGGGTACCATCTTGATTTAACAAACTCCAAGAGTTGAAAGGGGAAAGACTGAAAATAATCCTACAATCCTACAAGTTAGGTGTGGTGTTGCACACTTGTAATCCCAGTACTTAGGAGGCTGAGACAGGAGTATCACAAGTTCAAAGCCGGCCTTGACAACTTAGCAAGTCTCTCACTAGTAACCTAGTGAGACCCTGTTTCCAAGAAATAAAATTGGGCTGGGGGTGTAGCTTGGAGGTAGAATGCCTCTGGGTTCCATCCCTATAACTTCCCCAAATAATAATCCTACAGATATGAATTGAAGCATGATATGGGGTGTTAAATCACTGCTTGGTGCAGGCCAGTGACTGGCTCTCACCTGCAAACTAGCTAAGAGATGGCTCAGTCCACAGGCGCCGCAGCCAAGCCACGTCCACACTTGTGGGGGGCGAGCTCCCCACCCACTCTGTGCACTGCACCCCTGAGGCAGCGGGGAGGCCTTGGCCACCATGCATGGGAGGGCAGGGCCGGGGTGCCCCAGCAGCTGCAGGCACTGTTCTGGGTCTGTGGGTGATGCTTGCCACCAGCGGTGCCTCCCAGCTTGCTGGTGTTCTCACAAGCACTGTGGAGCAGGACAGCTGTTCTTCTGCACGGGGACAGAAGTCATTTCGCCAACCTTGTCCCACTTGCTTGTATGAGGAGTCCCCAACCCCATCTCTGTCCAGTGAGCCACTAATTAACATTCCCACCAGCCCTGGGGAGGGTGCTCACTCCCCGAAAAGGAGCTAAGTGAGCCGGGGATGTAGCTCAGTGGTAGAGTGCTTGCCTAGCATGCACAAGGCCCTGGGCTCAATCTCTACCACCATCCCCCCAAAAAAGAGCAAAGTGGCTCCAATGTCAACAGAACTCGAGGACACACCTGGGGAGTCCCGAGCATTTAGCCTCCCAGCCAGCACCGCCACTTCTGAGACGTGACCATGGGGCCTCCCGCAGTACCTGGCTGATCTCATCCTGCGTGGACTTGAGGGACTTGATGATGGTCTCCAGCTGCACTCGCCCGGCCTGGATGCTCTGCTCCAGCTGGCTTTCCTCCTGCTGCAACCGGCTCAGCTCCGACTTGGCACGGTTCAGGTCGTCCTCCTGGGACTTGAGGTCAGATTCCTGAGACTGGATTTGGGTTTTCAA
>PVLC010041705.1:0-13213 GCA_004027655.1 Graphiurus murinus | reverse complement strand
TAAGCCACTGAAATTATTGACATAATAAAAATCTAGAAGAACTATTTTGTATCATCTTCATTTAGAAACTGGGAAAATATCATTTTCTCAATGACAGCCAGAGTACCTCAGTGAAAAATCAGTCCTATAATTTTTGTCTATTTCTCCTCAAAACACACTGAACAAAAGTAAAAACTCTAATGATACTTTTATTGTATTAATAATTTCTAATATTTCACTTGATTGAATGAAGAGAAATTGTTCCCAATTAAAGGTTTAGTATGAATAAAGCAGTTTGTGTCTAGTATTCAAGTTACTCTTTTTGATCTACCTAGTAACATCATTTCTTTCTGTACAAATGGTTCACATTATGTCACACTAGTCTCAGAGCACCTATTTTACTATGTGATGCGGCTCATATAATACTCATTAACTACACTTTTTAAAATTCTCTTATGTAACATTAGTGCATAAAGTCTTTGAGCACTTTTCTGTCACATTCACTTTTGCTGCATATTTACCAAAAATGCATTCATATTCAGTACATCACTGGTTTTGTCCAACTGAAACTGCTTAATCTCCAGTAAACACATGATAATAATTGCTCTTGTAAATCATATACCCTTAGTATTAGACAATATTCAATTGTTTTTATTTTAAAATAATAATCTGGAAATCATTTATCTTCAGCATTAATTATATTAGTTAATAAACTTTTTTGACAATATCTGAATTTATACTTTTTAGGAAAGTAATATAAAAATATTCCACATAAATGTGTGTGTGTGTGTGTGTGTGTGTGTGTTACTAGGGGTTGGGCCATTCTACCTCTGAGTTATACTCCAGACCCTCTTTTAAATTTTTTCAATTTTGAAACAGGGTCTCACTAGGTTATTGAGAGTCACTACATTGCTGAGGCAAGGAACCTGCAATCCTCCTGTTTTTGCTTCCCAAGTACTGGGATTACAGGCATGTGCCACCATGCCTGGCAAGCTCTACAGAAATGTTCATAGGTTTTTTAATTTGATAACACAATTAAATGAAAAATATAACTTTAAACTTGTTCTTGTTCTGAAATATTTTGGACTGACTTGATGGATTGATTGATTTACCAGTACTCTGAAAATGGTACCATAAAATATGGCTTTCTATCTGTGTTTGACAAAGTTCTAGAAATAAATAGATTGCACATCCTATAAAATTTGCTTATTTTTTTTCCTGGTGTCTTGTATTGAAAGATATTAACCACCATTAATTCTTATGAATTATATTCATATTTACTTTACCTATTTCATATATCATTAGGATTAGGATGTGATATGGTTCTAGTTTTATGCATCTTCTGATACAGGCACAGCTTTATTAACTAGGCTCTCTGAAATTTATCTAGGCCCAAAAGTCATGAATTTACTTTCCTTCTCTCACTTGTCACTGCCACAATCACCCATTAACCAATTTCCTTATCCTGATTTTCTTTTATCTGTTTAGAATCCTTTTATCCCTGTGGCCTTTGCTAGATTATTTTTCACCTTGTCTAAACATATTTGACATTTTTAAAAGTATAAAATCATCATACAAAACAAAAAGAAACTGGTGCTCTAAAAGCAAGATGAATGTACTTGTAATGCTGACAGTTGTAAAAGAGAGTGCGGCAAAGTGGAAGATGGGCTCAATCTTAGTCCAAATACTACAAAGTATGAGCAAGCAGATATTACAAATTTTTTGAAAGTTTCTTGTCCTTATGAAACTTCAATTTTCTTATCTGTGAAATAAATATAATAACACCCAAATTATATGATGTAGAATGTATAATGTTCCAGAAAATAACAAATATTCAGCAAATAATCACCACCCTCACCCTATCCCCATGGATCAATTAATATTTGTGGAACTCAGATAAACTACAGTCGTCTATTGACCTGTTGACCAAAAACAAGATGTTTGAACCAGATGATGCCGATAGCCCTTGAATTTCCATCACTATGGGATTGTTTGTGAGCTTCAAGGATGTCCCTTCCACCTAACATAGGAGCCTCTGCGCGTACCTGGAGCTCCTCTGCAGAAAGTAAACACAAAGCACTTGGGAGTCCCTGGAGTGGTGCCTCTGCTTGATGTCTCATGATGAGCTTTAGCCTTTTGTAGGCATCCCTAAAAATCCTTTAACAAATAGCCACAGAAATAGTTCTTATTTCTCTAAAGCTACATATGCTGTCCAGAAGCCCAAGAATTTCCAGAAGTCTTATTAAAAATTCATACATTCAAGCAATGAAATCCAGCCACTAATTTCTGTGACTTCTAGTCAAAGATGTTCTGGGCTCCAGTCTTATAACCCATAAGTGACTTTTCTGTTTCCAACAAAGGATATATTTCACCACTATTAATGTTCTTCTTTAGTGAAGTGTTGATCTATTATTCTCTTATTATAGTATTAAAAATGGAAGTTAGATGTGTAGGTTACTCAAATAAAGCTGACTTCCCTAGTGTTATTACTTTTATTTTCCTATGAATCTCTTCAAATGGAATGAAAAGTATTAATCTAAGAATTCTTTTATTACTATACTTTTCTCTAAAATCATTGACCAAAATAACTCTAGCATAAATTAACTCTGATATTCTAATATCCCATAGCTAGCTATTGGCTATTTAATGCTGCCTTGAAAATTACATGGAATATTAAGCCAATCTCACTAGCTAAGATCTATTAATGTAACATTATATGTCTGACAAACTCACTGAAGCTAAAAATGAGTAGCATTAAATCAATAAATACTAGCTATTTACATAATTGTCTCAATCTTTTAAAAGTCTGCTTTGCCATTCCTATTCACTTTGTTTTACACTACACATATCATTGGTTAACAGATATTTAATTTGCAAGCCAAGTTTCTTTAAGGAAAATGATTGGAACTACATATTATTAATGATAACTAACATTTTAGCACACCTTCCACTTACACTTGTACCATGACTTATATTTGTATCATCTAATTAGCATCCTTTAACAACTATTTCTATTTTATAATCAAATTAAGTAATGTTTAGAGAGGCTAAGCAACTCGTTCACTATCACCCAGGAAATAAAAGGGAAACTGAGATAAAAGCCCAGGTCATCCCAGTCCACTATCTATGCTCTTTTTATAATATTCCACTGCCTCTCAATTTATTATATCACAGACATAAAACTAACATTTAAATATGTTGTTCTATTTTTTTTTTCTTTTTCAGAACTGGGATGGAACCCAGGGACATTCTACCTCTGGGCTACACCCCAGTTCTATTTTTTATTCTTATTTTGATACAGGGTTGCAGAAGGCCTCACTAAGTAGCTGAAGCTGGCTGCAAACCTGTGATCCTCCCATCTCAGCCTCCTAAATACTGTGATTACAAGAGGGGGCCACTGATGCCCAGTTGTTCTCATATTTTTTAAGAAACCATGGCCCAAAAACTACTTTAAGAAATATAATCCTACATTTAATTAAGAAGTGAGAAGTGTCATTTATCCTGCATCTTTTTCATCTGCATCAATCTTTGTGTAACCTTTATCATTCTTTTAGAGAAGGTAATTGTGTATATAATTGTGTATACTACAGTACTTGAAAAGAACACCTAGTCCAGATATCTTCTCCTCTACCTATCATTTCTTTGACATAAAATCTTGTTATGCAGCCACCCTAAGAAATGGATCACACATCTAACAGAAATGAAGTAATCTTTCAGGGAAGAAGGTAATAGGTAATAAGCTGGCAAACCTGGGGAGATCTCAAGTCCAAACAGAAATAAGAGTTAGGATCTGTCTCATTTTGCTTTCATGTATTTGTGGACGGCAGGCAAGGGTACAGAGTATTTTGGGAGATTGGAGGAAAGACAAAAGACAGCCGTGAGGTACTAAAATGGAATGTTCCACATAACAGCCCACATTTTTATTTGCCTGAAGTCTAGCTGCTCTAATTTGAGTTCATTTTACAGAGTGCTAATGCTATTAGGTGACCGTGAGAAATCTTGAGGCCACTTGCCCTCTAACCTCCACGCCCCCAAGTGCACTAATTCAATATCCTTAGCACTCTTCTTGACCTCAGTCTTGCTGGGAAAAGCTTGAGTTCTCATACGGCCCAAATGAGAATTCAATATTAGGAGAAACCTTTGTAAAAGGTCAATGCATCTTTGATAAAATAAAGTACCCAGGACACTCAACTTTTCTATCCTGTGCTTTAACACAGAAGATCCCAGGTCTTGGCATATGCTCTTTGAATAGCCTAACACACCAAAATTTAAGCTATGTTTATAGTTCAAAGCATTGTACATATTCAAGGTTCTTCTCCATCTTTTTCACAACTGATATGTGATGAATGGTGAAATATTCAGCATGAAGTTTGCCATTGAGGCATCCATCTTTCTTTATGATTTGTTAGCAAGCCCTGCTATCCTTCAAGCCATAAATAAAACTGAAACTTTCATCTACATTTCGAACTGAGGCGAAGTATAAAAATTAAACATTTTCATTTTATTCTGGGTATCAGTCACTCTCAGTGTGCTCCAAAAACAGCAAGACATACTTCCCGCTGCCTCTCCTTCAGAATGATTTCTTGGAAAGACCATAAGAAAAGAATAACTTGTTATTAGCACATCTACAACACATATAATTTACAGCTCTACCTGCCTATTCAGCATCAAAATGAGGTTCCCATACCGCTTGAAAAAACAGGACAAAAGAGTGCAAGCTAGTAAAATGAAATTCAATCACCTTCCCCCACCATATAAAGAAAACACCCCTTAATTTCCACTAAAGTTTGGAATGTTTGATTATGAAAAATAAGGATCTGTAAGAACATGGTCATATAAATGTTGATTTGATATGCCCTACCCACGAGGAAAACAGAGCAAAGTAAAAATATTTTAAGATTTTTTTGTTAAAACTCCATCTATTTATACGTAAGAAAATGCTTCTTGCCCTCTCTGGAAATTGCTCCCACACTGCTTTTGTGTATCTGTGTGTTGTGTGGTTGGTGACGCTTAAGTTTTTGGATAAGGGTGTGTATTAGATTTTTCTTTGGAATTTAAACTTAGAAAAAAGTATTCAGATCCTGTTGGGTAGCTAAATGAATCAACCTGTCTAAACTATTTTTTTTTTAACAAGAATTCTATCTACATTCCAGCATCTTGAAACTATTGTAAAAACACAGACCAAGAAAATTAAATTAATCCCCAGTGGACTGTAAAGGTTGCTGTTAATAATGTTCATCTGAACTTAGGGCTTCAAGTATTGCACATCTGTCAAATAAAGGAGACAGACAGCGAGGCGGGGAAGCGAGGACATGCCTGAAACAAGGGTGTGCTTTCAGCTTCAACAGGTACAAATTGCAGATGGGAAATAGATTGTTAGCAAAATAAATTATTTCCTGCCCTCCTGTAATTTTTCACAATCTGTGTGGCAATGATTTTACTGCTGACACTGTCAACATATTCCTAGCATCTGTAGTCATTTACTGTGACCTAGTGGGTAAAGCAACCCTCTTCTTCAAATAACCAAACACCAGATTCTGCATATTGCAAAACGCCTTCTGCTTCCCCAAGCGTACAATGGAATTAGTACAACAGAATTGGTCCAAACACTGCATTTATTTAACAAGGTGGTTATACGGAGAGCAAGTGTTTATGAAGTCTCTTCTTATTTTCAGACTTCTGGCTCAATTTACAGCAAAACAAATTCTAAACTGCTCCTCTAGGAAAAACATTTCACGAACGATGTTTCTCCATGAGTCTCTCTGAACACACATAAACACCCCATACATCCTTATCCTTTTCTCTGTCACACTCCTTTCCTTCAGAAATGAAACATTCTATTCTATTTGTTATTATTGTTTTGATTCTAAGCAGCAACAAGAAGTAGTAAGACCTTTTTCTGAGGGCAAAAGAGAGTCAATGTACAAACACTTGAGAGTAGTCTGAAACCACATAGAAGCATATCATATATATTTACATATATATGGAACTTGCCATACAAAATATGTATTTTGAACCCTACCTACTTTAAAGTAGACTGTTTTGAATAATGTTACACTTTGGAGCTTGGGAGAAAGCTACAAATATCATGCTTGGAAGACAGTGTCTCTAGACAGAAATGGAAAAATGGCCTTTATAAGTAGGTCTTTTGAAAGAGAATATTGTGCAGACTTAGCGCAATCCTAAAGAACAAGGCAGGGAAAGTCAAATATGAAGAATAACACAACGCTGGGGTCTGAAGCAAAGGTAGTTAAGTCTCATGCTCACAAGAATCCCTTTGACTAAAAGGTCACCTAACAGCATCAAATTGCAGAGTTGTAGGAATGTTTAAGGAGCATTTAGTTGCCCTCTCTTGTTTGTTAACAATGAAGAAATTTGGAACTAGAGTTAGTAAGCTCTTCAGAATTTAAAATGAAGTGTGTGAGGGAAGGAGATCAAGAACTTCTGTCCCCTGCTGCATTCCCGGCATGACTGCTCCATCCTGGCTGCTCCAGTCCTCACTGTCTCTACTCAGAATCACAAGGCAGCTCAGCTGGTTAACTTCAATCTGGGTTTACTGCTTACTAAGGTGAAAGTTCATTCTGTAGAACCAATACTGTATTCTACACAAGACAATCACTCAAGTACATATGTTGATAAAGATGATGATTGCAGGCAATCAGGTTCATATATTGTCCTCAAGAAGAAAATGATCCAAAAACATATGGTGGCATATCCAAAAATAAGATTGGTAGAACACTGGCCAGGAGGAAAGCTGCCCACGCCTTCCTCCCTTACCCTTCTTTGATTAGAAGACCTCCTACGCTTTGAAATGTGAAGCAGTTGGGTGAAATGCTGCTCACTTGGGTGTCCAGCCCAAGAGAACCTTGTAGGGAGGAAAGTAAGAAAAACTAAAAAGATAGTCCTATTGCCATTACCTCAGCTGATTTGAACAAAAGTGTGCTGTCTTCAACCTTCTGCTCCCTGGGAAATGATAAGACACACCTTACTCTCACTATTAATTGCACCAGTCACATAGGAGAGCCTTAGGAAAACATGACGCCCCTGTCCCCCGCTACACTACATCAAGCAGCCACGTGTTGTCCGACCGTAGACAGACTGTCACTTCCACTGCAGAAGCTGTCACAAGATGGAAAAAGTTGTCTGAGTGTCTGACAGCCAGACAGCCCATTTGAAAGGGATGAGCATGGAGGTCAAAGCCCTTGCCTAGAGTTCAAATATTTTTGTTAGAATAACAATCCTGACTGAGCTGTCAATGTTCTAAATATATTTTGCTTAGTGCAAGTTTTTTTTTTTTTTTTCAATATGTGGTTAGTCATTTTGGAGGCTGAAAGAAAGATCTAATTTTTTAATAAGTTTCTTCTTTCATCAACAACCTGTTTTCAATAAAGGGTTATAGATGATTCAAATATCTAGATCAATGGTATTCTTGAAGATAAGTATGCAAGGCAGGACACAAAAGTCTGTCTGGCAACCATGTCTCTGTATGGCATTAAGAATACTAGGGTCTGAATGAGCATCTCTCTCAGTCAGAACAATAACACTTTGTTTTAGCCACAGAAAGATAGACACTTTGTAGAATACAAAAAGACATGAGTGAAATGAGAGCAACCAAATGAATCCTCACGAATTTCAGGTTATTGTTCTCAACAAGAATAAATTGTGTGAGCAACTAGAGAAACTGAAAGACAAAGCCTGGAAACCTTGTAAGAAAGGGGCGCTATGTAAACTAAAAGGAAATAAAGTGAATTAAAGAAGCTTCACTTTATTTATTCTCCCGATGATGACATATTCACTCTCATTAATTTGTGTTTAAGAGTAAAGTGGATATTTATCACAAATTCAATAATACCATTGTTTACACAAATTAGCACGGGGTTGGCTTGGTAATTTAAGGTTCACAGTAAAGACCCACTCTCATGGTAGAGGTCAATCTCATCTCCACAAATCTATTACAAGCCTGATTGACAGCATTTTCAGATAGTATTTTTCAAATAACTTTTTAAAATCTGATATCCAAAATAGAATATAAATACTTTTGAGAACTCTGATTCATTTTTTGTTGTTGTTGTTGTTGTTTTGCTTTTTGTTTTTGGTTTTGTTTTGTTTTTCCTTCTCTATGATTATAGTATTTTAGTCTGTGTAACATTTTTTTACTATCTAAGAAGTCCAACATCCTGTGCCAAGTTTTGGGAGTAAGTTTAGAAAGTACATTATAAATAAGGCAGAGCCCTTCAACAGTGTTTGATGGCTGAGGCAGAACGTACTTGTTCAGGGCAGGCGAGGAGGGACAACAGGCAGGCAGGGAGAACGCAGGAGCACAAGGAAGTGCGGAGCACCCACTCAGCACAGAATTTGCCAGTAGCCATAGGTGTTTCTGAGTTGCGTTCTGGTCCTGTGGAGAATCGCTGTCAGCCTTAGAGGAGACTCAGCCCATCTGAGAGCTGAGAAAGGAATGGTCAGAGGAGGCCCTGCTGCTAGATAAGGTTCAGAAGGCTCCCTCCAGGCCATCCTGTCTTTAGGCCCGATAGGCACACGGTTGATTTTGTTGTCTTTCTTTTGGCTCTTCAGTAGACAGAAATGGGTCAATCTCCGTATTTGCATGGTCCTCTTTTATGTGTTTATCTATCTGATTATTTTCATAATTATTTTAAATCCCATTTCTAGGATGATCTGACTCTTAGAAATGATAACCTTCTTATCTACAGTTAGAAAGTCTGAGAAGAAAATCAGTGCTTAATAAGGGCAGTGGCAGCACTAACCAGACCTAGGATAGAGCTGCCAAATTTGGCAAATAAAAATATAGGGTGATTTTATATGGTAAACAACATTTTAGTGTAAATTTGTTCTATGTAATATTTGGCAAATACTTATATTAAAATTATTTATTCTTCATCTAAAATTCAAATTTAACTCTCATATTTATGTGGCAGCCCTAGTGTAGGGCCTCAGAAAATCTAAAAGAGCAACATATTATTTACCTCTCATTGTTTCCCACTAATTTTACACATAAAATGTGAAAAATTTATCTTCCACTATTTTTACCAACTTATTTATGTAAAAAATGGCATAATCCAAGGGTATTCAAAGCATGAAAAACTAGAAATTAATGTTTAACATTTTTCATTTCTAAACATTTTCCTATATAACTAAAATAACCCAATTAAAAATGGTAAAGTAACAGCCGGGCATGGTGGCGCACGCTTGTAATCCCAGCATTCGGGAGGCTGAGACCGGAGGATCCAGGTTTGCAGCCAGCGTCAGCTACCTAGTGAGGCACTCCGCAACTTAGTGAGACTCAGCTTCAAAATAAAGAATAAAAAAAAATAGGGCTGGGGGTATAGCTCGGAGGTAGAATGCCCCTGAATTCAATCCCCAGTACTGCAAAAAAAAAAAAAAAAAAAAAAAATGGTAAAGTAAACTAGACACTTCACAAAAGAAGAAATACAAACAACCAATAAATATATGAAAATATCATTAGCAATAAGAGAGATGCAAATCAAATTGCAAATCAAATATACCCTAAGATTTCACCTAACCCCAAATAAACTGACAATTATTAAAAACACAATCGTAAATGCTGGCAAGGATATGGAGAAGTAGGAACTCTGATACACTGTTGATGGGATTGCAAATTAGTACAACCACTTTGGAAAAGAATGTGGAGGGTTCCCAGAAGAATGGAAATGAAGCTACCATATGATCTAGCTATACTACTCTTGGATATCTATCCTAAAGAATTGAAACCAGACTATCATAGTAATGCATGCAAATCTATGTTTATAGCTGCACAATTCATCATTACCAAACTATGAAACCAGCTGAGATGTCCATCAACATAGGAATGGATTACAAGATTATGGGATTATATACACAATGGAATTCTACTTAGCCATAAAGAAGAACAAAATTATGTCATTTTCAGGAAAATGGATGAAACTAGAGAACCTTATGCTAAGTTATATTAGTCAGTCCCCCAAAAGTTAGGGGTCAGATGTTCTCCCTTATATGCAGAAGCTAGGGAGAAGTTGGGACACAGGGGGGACTCTAGACAAAGAAGAAACCTTAATGTAGTGAAGGAGGGGACCTAAATAAGGGAGGTGGGAGGGGGAAAGAAGACTTGAAGTGGGAAACATCTCAATGATCATGATTTACACATACAAACTTATCAAAGTTAATCAATATACACATACAAACTTATCAAAGTTAATCAATATGCTGAGCACAAGAAAGTGGGGAGGGAGAGCTTGGGAACTGGGGGAGAGATCAAAATGTGCTGTGTGCAAGTATGCCTCTATCACCCTGAATTTCATTAAAATGTATGATTACAATGCACCAATAAAAATATGATTATTTCAACAGTTCAAAACTAGTATTTTTTAAATTGCTTACTATTCACATTCACACCTGTAGGATTTTGCTTTGAGATTCAAAATATTGTTAAATTAAAGTTGAGAGATTCTTAAAACTGCTTACTAAATTTGAGCTAAACACACACACATACATAAAACAAGTAACTGTATGGTCTCCATAGCAAAAATTAATCAAAATAAAAGTCAGATCAAATCATCAGGTCTAAGACTTGAACTCTAAAGTCAGCTCAGAGAAATAACAGAAACTAATAAATATAGATATTCTTGACATTATGTCAGAAGAACTGAAGCCACAACATTCACCACCAAACCCCAAAAGGAGAATGCCAAACTGAACCCCTTGCTATTTGTAAGAAGAGTGGAGGAGGTTTGGGGAAGGGAGGGGAGAAAAACTATGAAAAGAAAAAGAACATTTCCACATAAGACAAGTTGTTCTGGAAAAAAAAAAAAGTTCACAAATCTTGTATCCATAACATGCTGGCACAGAAAAACCCTTATTATGGATACCATTTCTTCTCCAAGCACGACAACCCAATACCTTGCCTGATTTACTACCTAAAACAAAACTAAGAAGGGACAAATGGCACAGTCTAGATTTCCAAGTGTCAGGATGACAAATGTTATCTCTCTATTTCAAAGGACAAATCGTTGATGCAGAGAATAACAAAATTTCAAAAGCACTCTGGCATGGTATCCTGAAAGGAAATTAAAGAAAAACAGTAAATCCTATCTTGAGGTAAGGGCCAGCATGCCAGGAATGACACCAGGTACAGAGTGAGGCCAGAGGGACACTCAAACAGAAAGTGGAGAAAAGATGTTTCCTCCATGGAAGCTAAGGCTTAAACATGAGGAACAAGTCCTAAAGGGGAAAGGCAAGTTAGCGAGGTGATATTTAAGCCAAGAGTTAGACCTTTTCTAAAGTAAGACCATTATTTTTCAGATGTGAAACACTGCTTCATAATCATGTGACTTTCACCTTTGGCAAGCTACTTAACCTTACGTTGCCTCAGTTTCTTAATCTGGAAATAGGGTAATAATAATATTTATTTCATAATAAAGTTGTTATGGAGATTGAGTTAATAATTTTAAGGTGCTTAGATTAGTGTCTAGCATGTAGAATACACTAAAAACTATTGGCTTTTTCAAAAAGTCTTGTACAGTAATTCTAAGGAGTCTAGAAGCCTGGTTATTAAGAATAAAAATAAATAATCATCCATGAACTGTATGTTATGGCACTTTACGGAGCAATGACAAATATTACCTCGTTTAATTGTCTGACCTTTCTGTGACACATTTTACTGATTCTACTTTATCAGTACGTTAAGAGATCTTCCCAAGATTATGTGCTTAATACCTGTCATCCATGCATAGCAGTCAGCAATCATTGGGGTTTTTCTAAACTTTTATTGGTCTTCGGGCCCACTTTCAATATCATAGCTTATCGAGGTTCTGCATTCTTATTTGACCCACTTTTTCCCCCTCTTTACTCCTCACTGGCATTGTAGGAAATGGGCAGGATAAGAAAAAACAAAATGTCATTTCAAATACTCCCAGTTTTAGCATCTGACATTGGCAGAGTCACAAGACCATAAGCAAACTGCTTGGGCATTTTCTAAATTAAGCAACAGAAATAATTCCATCTTCCTCTCTGTCAGTCATCTTTTCACCCCAGCATAATTACAAGGTTTTCTCCTGTGAATATTAGTTTTTAAAATAATTTATGCAACTGTGTACTGCTCAACTATGTGTTTAAATGAAAATTTTGATAAATGCAAGTAATTGGCATTCATTTACATATTCCTCAATGATTATCTTTGGTTTCTGGTAAATAGTCTGAGGTTCTCTTCTGCATCTTAAATAATCAGAGATGACAGTGCCTACATGAGACTGGTGAAAAGGTCACTTCAGGACAAATAGTCTAGGTAGAATCTAAGAAAATTGTCAGCCAGGGCCCACAACATCCAAAGAACTTCATTATGATGAGCAAATGAAAGAAAGTCCCCAGCAATTCATTTTCATAAAAATGAGATTAAAACTATTTGTTCATTCATAAATATCAATTAGCTTCTAATATGTTCCAGGCACTGCTCTAAGCACTGCAGATTCTGTGGGGAGAAATTAAAGACCTGGCCTTGCTCCCTGGGAATGTATGGTAATAGGATTAGATCTAGACTGGGGAATCAGGGGTATCTATACTGTGCACAAGTGAGAGCTATGATGAGCTAGGAAGTGATAACAACTATGAAGAAATGGAGTAGTATTCAAAGAGCTTGTAGTAAAAAGGATGGGAAGTAACTGGAGCAGAAGGAGGAGGTAGTTGCATAACGATCGATGAGACTGGAGAGGGCAGGGACAAGAGCAGCCATGGCCCAGTAAGTCACACTAATGACCTTTTGATTTTAAGAGTACAGGGGAGGAGGGGGCTTAAGCAAGAGCCAAGGGCGGGGTGGGGGGCATTGTCAGCCTTTGGAAAGGTTGTTCCAGTAACTGCATGGATAAATTGATAGAAGATTACCGCAGCAGAATGACAGCCAATGATAACCTGGAGTAGAATCGATGACACGAAGGGAGTAGGTTATATAAAGTAGAATTGATAGGTCTGGATGATGGATTGGATGGGGACTTATTTTATCAAAAATAACTGGCACTGAGAATGGTATCTAGTACATAATAGTACTTAAATATTTGTGGAATAAATTTGGAATGAGCAAATACAAGGATGAGGGAAATGAAGTGTCAAGAATGATTCCTGAGATTGTAGATGCATATCTCAGATGAATGGTGATGCCATGCAGAAATAGAATACCCAGGCAGAAGGCTGGACTGGGGTGAGAGCTCCTAAGTGTAATTTCCATCTTTTT
>PVLC010041704.1:0-13238 GCA_004027655.1 Graphiurus murinus | reverse complement strand
TTTTTTTTTTTTTTTTTTTTTTTTGCGGTACTGGGGATTGAACTCAGGGGCATGCTACCTCCGAGCTATACCCCCAGCCCTATTTTTTTATTCTTTATTTTGAAACCGAGTCTCACTAAGTTGCGGAGTGCCTCACTAGGTAGCTGAGGCTGGCCTCGAACCCGGATCCTCCGGTCTCAGCCTCCTGAATGCTGGGATTACAAGCGTGCGCCACCACGCCCGGCTGGCATTCTACTTCTGAGCTACATCCCCAGCCCTATTTTTCATTCTTTATTTTGAAACAGGGTCTTACTAAGTCACAGAGGGCCTCACTAGGTAGCTGAGGCTGGCCTCGAACCCGGATCCTCCAGTCTCAGCCTCCCAAATGCTGGAATTACAAGTGTGCGCCACCACGCCCGGCTCAACTTTAACTTTTTTAAAGCTAAAATGTTTTAGCTAGATTTCTTAATTTTAACACCAAGATGCTGGGTGTGTCAATTTCTTCACTTTAAATTTTTTTTTTTTTTTTTTGCGGTACTAGGGATTGAACTCAGGCGTTCTACCTCTGAGCCAAACCCCCAGCCCTATTTTTTATTCTATATTTTGAAACCGAGTCTCACTAAGTTGTGGGGTGCCTCACCAGGTAGCTGAGGCTGCCCTCGAACCCGGATCCTCCAGTCTCCCGAATGCTGGGACTACAAGCGTGCGCCACCACACCCAGCTTCACTTTAAAAATTTATCAAATTTAAGAGAAAAATAAAAGAAAGCCTGGAATTGCAGTCAGTACTTGGAAGGCTGAGACAAGAGAATCACAGGTTTGAGGGCAGCCTCAGCAACTTGGACCTTGAGCAACTCAGTGAGATCCTATTTCAAAATAAAAATAAGGGCTGGGGGTGTAGCTCAGAGATAGAATGCTCCTGGTTCAATCCCCAGTGCCCCATCCCCCCAAGAGAAAGAAAGAAAGAAAGAAAGGAAGAAAGAAAGAAAGAAAGAAAGAAAGAAAGAAAGAAAGAAAGAAAGGAAGTTTCTTATAGGATACTTTGTTTCATCACTGGAGGATTTTGGTGATTTTCAAGAACACAAATGTTGCAGTCGGTTAAGATTTACTATCAAACACAGTCTGTTATTTTTAGAACTTTGTTGAGGAACTGTGGATATTGAAATATACTCCGCCTTAAGTAATTATTGTAGATCTCATATCATTACCAACTTTCTTTGCTGTGACAAGAGTGTATTTAGGTTTTAAACACAGTTACAATGTTTCTTTTATCAAAACAAATAATCCTACTTGTCTGCAGTTCACAGCCTAGACTGGTAAAAATATTTTAATACGATCAACAAACTATTAAAATTTTTATGTTACTCATATGAAATGTCACTAATATAAAATTTGTTGGAATAAAAATTAAATTATAGTCGGGCATGGTGGCGCACGCTTGTAATCCCAGCATTTGGGAGGCTGAGACAGGAGGATCCAAGTTCACGGCCAGCCTCTGCTACCTAGTGAGGCACTCCGCAACTTAGTGAGACCTGGTTTCAAAATAAAGAATAAAAAACAGGGCTGGGGGTATGGCTCGGAGGTAGAATGCCCCTGGGTTCAATCCCCAGTACTGAAAAAAAAAAAAAATTAAATTATTATTGTTTTTTTCCAGGAGTATTGCTTTAGCTTAAATACCATCATGAAACTTTTCCTTCCTCAGGATTCAAAGGCTTTTTTTGGTCATCTATTTATTTTTGCAGTACTGGGGATTGAACCCAGGGGCATTCTACCTCTGAGCTACACTCCCAGCCCTATCTTTTCATTATTATTATTATTATTATTATTATTATTATTATTATTATTATTATTTGCAGTACTGGGGATTGAACTCAGGGGTATTCTACCTCCGAGCTATATCCCCAGCCCTATTTTTTTCTTATTTTTATTATTCAGCACGGATTTTTTATACATTTCTTGAGTACAACAGGGTTACGTATACATTTACAACATATCAATCATTGTCAGAACACAAATAGCACCACTTCTTTTTCCACATATAGCCCACATTCCTAACATAGCCTGGTCAAGCACTTTCTAGAGTCATAAAACCATAAACCTTTAGAGTCATATATTTACTTTCTAAGTAGGAGGGTCTTTCATCTATACATCCTAGGAGCAATCTCCAGACTTCGAGACGCCAATGTAGCCATAGCAGAAGAATCAGTATAATTACTCATATATGCAGATAGCAACTGCCAGGGTGGGAAAGGGCCCAGCTGGGCCCAGCCCTATTTTTTATTCTTTATTTTGAAACAGGGTCTCACTAAGTTGCAGAGTGCCTCACTAGGTAGCTGAGGCTGGCCTCCAACCCGGATCCTCCGGTCTCAGCCTCCCAAATGCTGGGATTACAATACTGTGGCCACCACACCCAGCCCTATCTTTTATTTTTTATTTTGTTTTTTGTTAGTTTGTTTTTGTTTTTTTCTTGCCTTTAAAACATTATTAGTAGCCGGGCGTGGTGGCGCACGCTTGTAGCTCAGAGGTAGAATGCTCCTGAGTTCAATCCCCAGTACCGCAAAAAAACAAAACAAAACATTATTAGTTAAGAAACTGAAGTCGGGTGTGGTGGCACACGCTTGTAATCCCAGTACTTGGGAGGCTGAGACAGGAAGATCTGGGTTCATGGCCAGCCTCAGCTACTTAATGAGGCACTTGTCAACTTAGTGAGACCCTGTTTCAAAATTAAGAATAAAAATTGGACTGGAGGTGGAGCTCGGAGGTAGAATGCCCCTGAGTTTAATCTCTAGTACCGCAATTAAAAAAAACAAAAAACAAAACTGATGATTCAATTGTTTCACTGTAATTTTATTTTTTGTGTGTGGTACTGGAGATTGAACCCAGAAGCATTCTTCCTTCGAGCTACACCCCCAGCCCGATTTTATTTTTTATCTGGAAACAGGGTCTAGATAGGTTGATGAGAGCCTCACTACTTGCTGAGGCTTCCTCGAACCTGCCATCCTCCTGTCTCAACCTTCCAAGTACTGGGATTACAAGGTGTGCACCACCACACCTGGCTCAGTAAAAGAAACTCTGCCCCCCCCAACAAACAAACAAAAAACACTGTGCAAATTATAAAACTCATGATAAAAAAAAAAAAAAGAAGCCAGGCGTGGTGGCGCACGCTTGTAATCCCAGCATTCAGGAGACTGAGACCGGAGGATCCGGGTTCGAGGCCAGCCTCAGCTACCTAGTGAGGCACTCCGCAACTCAGTGAGACTTGGTTTCAAAATAAAGAATAAAAAATAGGGCTGGGGGTATAGCTTAGAGGTAGAATGCCCCTGAGTTCAATCCCCAGTACCGCAAAAAAAAAAAAAAAAAAAAAAAAAAAAGAGAAGAGATTTTGGTTACACCTTATGTGCCAAGATCCAAATACACAAGTAGCAGCTTATTCTTAAATTCAGGGCATTATAGCTTGTATTTCATATTTAAAACAGAATTACACAGTTTAATATTCGAATATGTTGAAAGTCTTTGTGAACGACAAGAAATAAAAACTTCTTTAGTAATAAATCCTAGCCCCAAGTCTTCACCATTTGTCTCTAATCCATATTTCACAAGTTTATATACAGACCAAAAAAAGGAAGAGTATTGAAAACACTTCAAATTAAGTCAATGTCTAAAACAGCTGCATAAAAAATCTTAAGGATTTTAGTTATCATTGAAATGTGAACACCACCAATGAATTCAATTTAAAATTTATGGAAAGCCAGGTGTGGTGGCTCATGCTTGTAATCCCAGTACTCGAGAAGCTGAGACAGGAGGATCACAGGTTCGCAGTCAGCCTCAGCTACTTAATGAGGCCCTCTGCAACTCAGTGAGATCCTGTTTTAAAATAAAGAATAAAAAATAGGGCTGGAGGTGTGTTCGGAGATGGGACTCCCCCTGGGTTCAATCCCCGGTTCTGGAAAAATAAAAATTCATGGATTATTTTGTTAAGTGTAAAGCCTATAGCTGAACGAGTTAATTAGGGAGGGTCAATTACAAAAAATGGGAAAATTATGTCAACAACTAATGAAACTTCAAGCAGAGGCTACCAAGAGTCAGTGAACAGACTGAATGTAACCCTCTAGGCCCTCTCTGGTGAACAAAAGCCAAAAAGTACTTAATCTAAAGAGAGCATTCAGAGGTGAAATTAACCAGCCTCTTTTCTCTGTAAAAGATCTGCAGGGTATCCAATTAACATAGAACCCCTTTCCCTAAGTGCCTTGGTATCTTCTCCCAAACTCTGGAAATACAATATAGTTCCACTAAAGCCGTACTCACTGAAACTAATTGGATTTCAAGCTTTAAATCCAAATGACCTTTGCGAAGGGGCTCTCATTTACGTCTGCTGGGGGTGTTAATTTTGTAGATTATGTATATTTAATTTATCTAATAATTCCTAAAGCCTCAAATATAAGCTTTCAGGCTGGTCTCATATCTCCAAGTGCATCTGTAACGACGACGATAGGTCGCCTACTTTCCCAGATCTGACCCCAAGGGATTGATCCAACTCCAAACCCCCCACCCCCATGGTCTTTTCCCTGAGAGGTCTCTGGCCTACGTCTCTTGCCCCTTTCCCCCAATCCCGCGAGCCTCCGACACCCCTCGGGCTCTAAGCTAGTCCCTGACCTCGCCTCCACTGCCCAGGCCTCCTGCTTCGTCCCCCCACCCTAGGCAGCCTGCGCGGCTCCTTTAAGAGGCGGCGGCAGCCGGGCTTAGCGTCCTCGGTGGATGGGCCTCACTCACCCACTGGTTGGCCTTGGGACAGAAGGTATACAGAGCGACCTGGCCCGTGAGGTCTGCGATGCTGGTGATGTACGGGTCGTGTTGCTTCAGGGCCGCCAGGCTCATCTCCTGCCCAGCTCTACTCAGCGACTCCATCTTGAATCCCAAAGCTGAGCCCCTCCGGCGGGGGCCGAGCCGCGAACAGGAAAAGTGCCTTCCAAGCAAAGTTCCCCCAGCTGCGTTAGTTCCCTGAACTTCCGCCTCTCCTCTAGGCCTCGCGCGGGGCGGTACAACAGTTATTCTGTTCCGCCGCGTGCACACCCTGGGCGCCGGGTTCCGGCAACGTTAGGTTCCATCGGCCCTGCAGTCGGGGGCACAGTCCACCCTGTGAGACAGAGGGGGCGGGCGGCAATCCCCGTTCTGTCTGTCTTCGAGCTAAGACGTCTGGATGCTGAGGGCTGTCCACGAGTCTTCCAATCTCCTGCCAGGGGAGACGGGATAACAACGGGTGCCTCCCTTGGGCTCTTGCGGCAGGAGCCGTGGACAAATCGCAGTTGGATAAAACACAGAATCAAAACACAGCTGTGGAAATGCAGAGTTCCATGCACGGGCCGCTTAGAAAGCGCAGAAAATTACCCCCTATCTCAGATCCCACTGCATCATCACCGTTAACGGTTTGGTGAATTCTGAAAGAAAAGTTGCAAAAGAGTGAAACTAACTGGAACTGCACAGGAATCTTTTCCAGTCCACCTTTGCTCCTTATTTTCCTCATTTGGATCCCACATAAATATTTTCATTCAGTCTTAGGAAGACCCCATGAAGCCTTGAGTTTAAGCATCACTTAAAGTATTTAGACCACTCATTTTTACTAAACATCTGGTAAGCGTTTTAAAGCATTTTAAATACCAGGTCTACTTAAAGAGTAAAATAAGGCACGGAGACTATAGGCAGTCTATTTTTCATGCTTCATTCATTCATTAACCCTTCCTCACACAAGTGTGCGTTGAACTCCTACTAGTGAAATGGTGACCCTTTCGGGTGCTTCCAACTCTATTTAAGTTATCTTCCTGGCTCTGGGAGAAACTGAACGTAGGACAATGCAAGCAAACAGGGAAAATGCTAGAGACATCTCTCCCTGAAACCCAGAGGATTAAAGTTACTGATTTCTTCCCGTTGGAAACCCTAAAAGGGCTCAGGAGGAGGTGATGTTTGAATGATGTTCTAGGGATGAATAGGCCTGTTTCTCTAAGAAGCAAGGAAAGGTCTCCGATTTATTTCACAGCCCAGGTGGTGAGGTAGGGAAGATGTAGTCATATTCATTTGACAGATGATTTAATTCAGAGGGGGGGATATAATTGATTCAAAGTTCCATGTTAGACAGGGGGGAATCTCTTATTAGAATCCAGGGACCCCTAGCTATTACCTTGGGATTCTTTCCTTTGTACCTTGGCTGCCTTTTTTCCTTCCTTCCTCTTTAAAAAATCTGCACCCTAATTAGGCATGGTGATGCACACCTGTAACCCCAGTAATTTGTTGAGGCCGAGGCAGGAGAATCACAAGTTTGAAGTCAGCCAGGGCCACATAGACAAATCCTGTCTCAAAATAAAAAAATAAAAGCCAGGTGTGGTGGTGCACACTTGTAATCTCTAGTACTTGGGAGGCTGACAGGATTCAAGGACAGTCTCAGCAAGTAGTAAGACTCTCATCAACCTTGTGAGACCCTGTTTCAAAATAAAAATAAAATAGAGCTGGGAGTGTAGCTTGGAGGTTGAATGCTCCCTGGGTTCAATCCCCCATGCCAATATAAATAAATAAATAATAAATAAAGCTGGATGTAGCTCAGTGTCAAAATCAACCCTGGGTTCATTCCCAGTACTGAAAAAAATAAGATTTCCTAAAATAATCTAAGACATTTCCATTTACTATTTTTGATTGATTAGACTAATGAAGAACACCAAGTTATTTTAGGGAGTTTTCATATTTAGAGTAGAAAATTCACTTAGAAATGCATGCCCAAGCCAGACATGGTGGTGCATGCCTGTAATCCCAGTACTTGGGAGCTGAGACAGACAGGACAATAGCAGGTTCGAAGCCTGCCTCAGCAATTTAGGGAGGCTCTCAGAAACCTAGGGAAATCTTGTTCCCAAATAATAAGTAAAATTATGTAGCTTGGAGGTAGAGTGCCTCTGGGTTCAACCCCCAATACCAAAACAAAACAAAACAAAAAAAACCCCAAACAAACAAAAAGAAATGCATGCTGAAAATGCATGCAAAATTATGACCATGTTAATGTTGACTCTCCTACCCTAGCCAGCTCTTAAATTATGTTAAAGACAATGTGATATATTGGAATTGAAAATCATCCTTAGTTATCTTTAGATCCAACTTTTTCTTATATTTGTGAATCAAACCTTAATACCTTTCTTGTGTCTTTAGGCAGTAGATTCTAAGATGGGGAGAGATAGCACCTTAGTCTCTTAGGTCCTCAATACCTACCTGGTACCTAGTGTAGAGTAGACTTTCAACAAACATTCATGAATGCATCCCATCTTTCTTGTGTGTGTGTGGTCCTGGGGAATGGAACCCAGGGGCATTTTACCTCTGAGCTACACTCATGACCCTATTTTCTTTAATTAATTAATTTATTTATTTATTTTGTGGCAGTAGGGATTGAATCCAGGGGTATTCTACCTCAGAGCTACCCCCCCAGCCCTATTTTATTTTTATTTTGAAACAAGGTCCTGCTAGGTTGAGGAGAATCTCACTATTTGCTGAGGCTGTTCTTGAACCTGTAATCCTCTTGTCTCAGCCTCCCAAGTATTAGAATTACAAGTGTGCACCAGCATGCCTGGCTTTATTCTTTTATTTTTATTTTAAATTTTTTATGTGTGGTGCTGGGGATGGAACCTAGGGACCTTCTACCTCCGGGCTACAACCCCAGACCTATTTTATTTCTTATTCGGAAACAAGGTCTCATGCAACATCACCTTAATAGTTGGATCTTGAGCAAGGCTCAGTCCTGCTGGAACCCTGCAAGGCAGATGATTTCAAAAGAAAGAATGTGTAGCATATCCCACTTTGCATTATGTTATTCTGGAAATTTGGGGTGCTTTGGGTTTTGCTTTCACATTAATTATAAAGGAAAATTTCTTAGAAACACAAGATGGCTGGACGGATTGTGATTCCTCAATGTTAGCTGAAAAGATGAGGCCTCAGCTTGCCTCAGAGATATTCATTAATCTTTTTACAAACATCAGGAAATGGACTTTGCAAGATTAGCTACTAAACCAAAGAAACTTAGGTCTACTATTTTATCTATGAGTAAAGAAAGTTTTAAGACAGATCGTTTCTCTCTCTCTGAAACACCTCCCCCCTTGTCTCCACCACACATTAACTAACTCCCTAGCTGCATGAGGAAAAGATAAAAAACCACTGCTTACAGGAGCTAGGCAATAATGAAGATTTAAACTAACGAATAGAGACTCTTCTTCGTCGTTAACCTTTAACACTGTTTTTGTACTAAAAGAATTTTTATATACGTATTGTATTCTGTAACCTTTGCTGTTTTCTTAATCCCATCAAATACCATGGGAAATGGCTTTTCTAGTTAAAGATATACCTACTCAACTTTTAGGAAAAACAAGTCTGTAAAAATTCCTATTCTGTGTGCCTCATTGTAAAAGATAGTATAAGAAATGGCCACTACGTGAATTAAACAGATGCACTTCCACACTGCGGGTGGTGTGAGTGTATTCTCGCAACCTCGTCTCAATCCACACCTATGGATGGCCCCCAACAGTCTCACTAAGTTGCTGATAGCCTAGGTTGCTGAAGCTGGCTGTGAACCTGCCATCCTCCTGTCTCAGCCTCCCAAGTACTGGGATTACAAGCATGTGCCACCACGCCCGGCTATTCGTTTATTTTGAAACAGGGTCTTACTAAGTTGCAGAGGGCCTCACTAAGTAGCTGAGGCTGGCCTTGAACCTTCAGTCCTCCTGTCTCAGCCCCCCAAGTATTGGGATTACAAGCCTGGGCCACCAGGCTGGAATGCATGCCATCTTGAAATGTATTTCCTTGAAGGCCACACAAGAGAGTGATGGAACAGGAAGGGAATGAGGTAGCTGGGATCCAAGGTGGGAAGGAGTCTTACTTTACATTTAAAATCTTCGGTCAAATTTGCAGGCTGAGACCAGAGGATCTGGGTTCACAGCCAGCCTCAGGTGTTTAGTGAGACCCTCTGCAACTTAGTGAGATCCTGTTTCAAAATAAAGAATAAAAAATAGGGCTGGAGCTGTAGCTTGAGGTAGAATGCCCCTGGGTTCCATCCCCAGTACCGCAAAACAAACAAACAACCTTTGGTCAGCTAGGCATGGTGACACACACTTGTAATCACATTACTTGGGAGGCTGAGACAGGAGGATCACAGGTTCATGGCCAGCCTCAGCTACTTAGTGAGGCCCTTCGCAACTTAGTGAGATGCTGTTTCAAAATAAAAAATAAAATAGGGCTGAGAGTGCAGCTCAGAGGTAGAATGCCCCTGGCTTCAATCCTCAGTAATGAAAAAGAAACAAACAAAACAAAACCCCCAAAAAACAACCTTCAGTCAGCCTTGTAATTCTAGTACTTGGGAGACTGAGACAGGAGGATTGCAGGTTAGAGGACAGCCTCAGCAAGTAGTGATACTCATATCAACCTAGCAAGACCCTGATACAAAATAAAAATAAAAAACAGGGCTAGGGTTGTAGCTCAGAGGTAGAATGCCCTGGGTTCAACCCTCCAATAACACAAAAACAAACAAATAAATAAATAAATACCTTCAGCTAGGCATGGTGGCACTCACTTGTAATCCCAGTACTTGAGAGGCTGAGACAGGAGGATCCCAGTTTCAACGCCAGCCTCATCAACGAAGCAAGGCTCTCAGAAACCTAGCAAGACCCTGTTTCCAACTAAGAAATAAAATTGGGCTGAGGGTGTAGCTTGGAGGTAGAATGCTTCTAGGTTCAATCCCCAGTACCAATAAATGAATAAATAGATAAATACCTTCGATCAAGGCTGGGCACAGTGGCACATGCTTGTAATCTCAGTATTTGGGAGGCTGAGACTGGAGGATGAGGCTGAGACTGAAGTTTGTGGCCAGCCTCAGCTACTTAGTGAAGCCCTCTGAAACTTAGTGAGACCCTGTTTCAAAATAAAGAAGCGAGGCAAAGGATAAAAAATAGGACTGGGGGTGTAGCTCGGAGGTAGAATGCCCCTAGGTCCCATCCCCAATATAATAAATAAATAAATAAATAAAACACATACATACATAATACATAATACATAAATACATACTAAAAAAGACAAAATCACAACAAATTTAATTTAAACATCTAGTTGGCTTTTATTTGTGGTTCTAGAATCAGGCAACACTTGTTTTATTAAGGAATATATAGTCAGGTGTGGTAGCACACGCCTGTAATCCCAGCACATGGGAGTCTGAGACAGTAAGATCACAGGTTCACTTCCTGTTCCAAAATAAAGAATAAAATAGGGCTGGAGGTGTAGTTCGGGGGTAGAACTCCCTTGGGTTCAATCCCTAGTACCCCCCCTCCCATACATACAAAATAATATATAGGATAGTATCATAGCCCTAGCAACTAAACACACTCAAACATACTTGCTATAATGCAAAAACTGATATGATAATCTCCACCTGTCTTCAGACATTAGAGACTGTCTAATGTAAAAAAAAAAAAAAAAAAAAAAAAAAAAAAAAAAAAAAAAAAAAAAAAAAAAAAAAAAAAAAAAAAAAAAAAAAAGGAACATATAATGAATGTTCTGTTGAGCTGAGTAGAGAAGGCTGCCAAAAAGGGCTGAAGAAAGCAGAAACAGGGAACAAAAAGCCCTCTGCAACTTAGTGGGACTCTGTTTCAAAATAAAGAATTAAAAATAGGGCTGGAGGTGTAGCTCAGAGGTAGAATGCCCCTGCGTTCAATCCCCAGTACAAAACAATAACAACAACAACAAAAAAGATTTATTCTAGAGGTACCTGCTTATTACTAGTTCCCTTTTGTAGGAAGAGGAATTAAAGCCAACTAAATTTCCCAAGGCTGTATAATGACATTTGCTGAGTAAGGATTAGCATCTTTTAGACTTGGCTTCCTGGTAGATCATGTATCTTGCTACCATTCTGTCTGGCACACTCTCTAATTACATTGGCCACACAAGAGTGAAACTTGTTATTCCAATACTGCAGTTTCACCACTGAAACTTTTTGGTTTGAAATAAGGTCTCTCTAGGTTTCTGAGAGTCTCACTGAATTGCTGAAGCTGTATTGCTGAAGCTGTATTTGAATCTGCAGTTCTCCTTTTCTGCCTCCCAAGTACTGGGATTATAGGTGCACACCCACCACACCTGGCTCAGATACTTTCAGAATAGTAATTCTTTTATTTCTCCATAAAGCTCTCAGATCTTTGTATTTTAAAATGATACTTTTTAAAAGTTTTTTTTTTCTTTTTCTTTTTTGAGATGGGTCCTGATTGTTGCTCAGGCAACAACAGGTCTCCAACATGTGGGCTCAAGTGATCCTCCCACCTCAGCCTCTCAAGTCTTTGGGACTGCAGATGCCACCATGCCCAGTTTATAAACTTTCTTTTTGCCAGGCATGGTGGTGCATGCTTGTAATCCTAGTACATGAGAAACTGAGACAGGAGGATCACAGGTTTGAGGACAACTAGTGAGATTCTCATCAACTTAGCGAGACTCTATTTCCAAATAAAATTAAAAACAGGGTTGAGGGTGTAGCTTGGAGGTAGAATGTCCCTGGGTTCAATCCCCAGTGCCATACACACACACACACACACACACACACACACACACACACACACACACATTTTTAATTTGTGTGTGATGGTGCATGTTTGTAATTCCAGTACTTGGGAGCCTGACGCAGGAGAAGTGGGGGCTTCCAGCCAGCCTCACTAACTTAAAGAGACCTTGGTTTAAAATAAATTTAAAAATAAGAATGAGGGCATAAGCCGGGCGTGGTGGTGCACGCTTGTAATCCCAGCATTTGGGAGGCTGAGACAGGAGGATCCGGGTTCTTGGCCAGCCTCAGTAGTGAGGCACTCCGCAACTTAGTGAGACCCTGTTTCAAAATAAAGAATTAAAAAAAAAAATACGGCTGAGGGTATAGCTTGGAGGTAGAATGCCCCTGAGTTCAATCCCCAGTACCACACACACACACAAAAAAAGAACCACTAAAAAAAAAAAAAAGTATTTTTAAAGGTACTAGATGTTTTCTAAAGCTATTTTTCCTTCGTTCGTTCCTTCCTTCCTTCCTTCCTTTCTTTTTCGGTGGTACTAGAGATTGAACTCAGAGGCATTCTACTTTCTTGCTACACCCTCAGCCTGATTTTATTTCTTATTTGGAAACAGGGTCTTACTAGGTTGATGTGAATCTCACTACTTGCTGAGGCTGTCCTTGAACCTGTGATCCTCCTGTCTCAGCCTCCCAAGAACTGGGATTACAAGCATGCACTTCCATGCCCAGCTCACACTTTCTTATTCACTTTATATTGGCTGAGTACAAGGCAGTGGCAAGGTGTAGAAAATGGAAGAACATAGCTGAGCATGGTGGTGCATGCCTGTAATTCCAGTACTTGGGAGGCTGATGCAGGAGGATTCCAAGTCCAAGGCCAGCCTGGGCAACTTTGGGAGACCCTGTTTCAAAATAAAAAATAAAAGGACTAGAGATGTCGCTCAGTGGTAGAGTCCCCCTGTGTTTAATCTCTTGGCTCACATAATAAATAAATAAATAAATAAATAAATAAATAAATAAATAAATAAATAAATGCAGAACATGGGAAGAACTTGGACCCTGAATCCCTACATGGAGGAGAGCTGCCTGCTTAGAGCAGGAGAATGTCCTTCTCAGAATATTATGTGACTATGAATGAAAAATGTACCCTGTTAAGTTTGAGGGATTATGTACTTTGGGGTCTCTATTGCTTCAGTGTAGCCTATCTCAAGGAATTATACTGCACTGCTGCACATTGGTTAGAAAATCAGTAATAAAACCTCAGTCTCCTGAAGTAGAATAAAATTTAAGTGTATGATTTACTAGAACACACTGCTTAGTGCTTTGACAATAAGTCTAGATTTTTAAAAGAACTCAAGTCACAGCTCTGCATTTACAATCAGTTACAGTCACAAATTTGCAGAGTCACAAAGTGGCTAAAGACCAAAAATGTTTTTGACTATACCATTAAGCAATTCATTTTGCAATTGCATCATTAAGTAAGTAATCTGCTGAGCCAACATGGGAGATGGTCCTTTAAAATTCACTTTTCCATGAGAGTTCCACAGATAATCTCAGAGTTCCTTTAATTCAGCCTTTTTTCTCTCCTCAGGCATGTTAAAATACAAAGGGAACAGTAGGAAGAGTTTGATTAAATTCATCTGTCTGCAGTGTCATTTCTGAAAATGGCAAGCTTCTTTGTTGATTCTGCAGAAGTTCTTTTTTTTTTTTTTT